>OZ023321.1:40235551-40245551 GCA_964007375.1 Ophion obscuratus
TGTCGAGACTCGTGACGAAGCAACTGAGCAAAAACGGGCATAAAAAATATATCTGTGATCGGTATGTAGTTACCATAATATATATATACATATATATATATATATATATATATATATATATATATATATATATATATAAAATCATATATGCTAGACGAATTAAACAAAACAATCTTGTTTTTTTTTTGCAGGTGTTTGCACCACTTTGGTTCCGAGGAAAAATTGCAGTCACACGAGATCGATTGTGGAGCAATAAATGACTGTGCGATTCGGCTACCAAACGACACCAACAAGTGGCTCCAGTTCAGCAACTTTAGCCGGAAAGAGCGACATCCCTTCATCGTGTATGCTGATTTGGAGTGTGTTCTGGCAAAGACCGATGGGGAGAACCTAGCGAAAGACATGTATCAACACCATGAAGTATTTAGTATCGGATACTATGTGTGTTGTTCGTATGACGACTCACTATCTTCGTATCGCTCACGCCGCAGTGCTGATTGCGTATCATGGTTTGTCGAAGAACTAAAAAATCTAGCACTGCGGATAAAAGAAACTTTCTGTGATAATGTACCAATGGTGTATTTAACAGCGAGTGAGTGGGCTAGTTTTCGCGCAGCGACTCAATGTCACATATGTGAGAAACCATTTGCGCAAGAAGATGTACGCGTTCGAGATCATTGCCATCTGACTGGGCGCTATAGAGGGCCCGCCCATTCCAACTGCAACCTAAATTACAAGCAGTCATTTTTCATTCCAGTAGTTTTCCATAATTTATCCGGTTACGATGCACATTTTATAATCAAGGAAGTAGCCACAGCGTTCGAAGGAAGAACCGATGTGCTTCCAATCACAAAGGAGAAATACATCTCATTCACGAAGCATGTTGAAATTGAAGATGATTCAAAACACAAGATCCAATTGCACTTTATCGACTCATACAAGTTCCTCAACACCAGTCTCGACAAATTAGCGTCATTTTTAACCGAGGACAAACTCAAAATTTTACACACGCAATTCCCAACTCTCTCGACAGACGATTTCAATTTGCTGACGCGAAAAGGGGTCTTCCCTTATGAATATATTGATGACGTGACCAAGCTAGACGACACTTGCCTACCACCACGTGACGCATTTTACAGTTCCCTGACAGATGCTACAGTATGTGAGAGCGAGTACGCACATGCTGAGAAAGTTTGGGAGCGGTTCTCCATTCGAACGCTGGGTGACTATAGCGATTTGTATCTGAAGACAGATGTCTTGTTATTAGCCGATATTTTCGAAAACTTTCGAAATACATGCGTTGAGAGCTATGGCCTAGATCCCGCGTATTACTACACATTGCCGGGGTATACCTGGGATGCAATGTTAAAACACTCGAATGTCAAGTTTGAATTACTAACTGACATCGACATGGTTTTATTCGTTGAGCGGGGTATACGCGGTGGTCTGAGTCAATGCTCGAACCTATATGCATGCGCTAATAACAAGTACATGGAGTCGTTTGATCCATCGAAAGCATCATCATACTTGATGTATTTTGACGTCAATAATTTGTATGGATGGGCAATGTGTCAACCCTTGCCATATGCGGATTTTCGATGGGTCAACGACGTGTCCAAGTTTGATCCATCATGCATTGCGCTGGACTCACCTATAGGCTACATCCTTGAAGTCGACTTGGAATATCCTCAATCTCTACATGATGCGCACAAAGACCTGCCGTTTTGTCCAATACATGAAAAACCGCCGGGTAAGCGGGAAGAAAAACTACTAGCAACTATTTGCGATAAAAAACGCTACATCATACACTACCGGAATTTACAACAGTGCTTACGCCACGGGCTTCGCCTCACGAAAATCCGGAGAGTCCTACAGTTTACACAATCCCCATGGCTGCGTTCGTATATTGAGTTGAATACCCAGTTTCGAACGCTTGCCAAAAATGATTTCGAAAAGAATTTGTTCAAATTAATGAATAATGCGGTCTTTGGCAAAACGATGGAGAATGTGCGCAATCATGTAGATGTAAAGCTTTTGACAAAATGGGAGGGTAGATATGGCGCAGAGGCAATGATTGCGAAGCCAAACTTCCACAGCCGAAGTGTTTTTTCGGAAAACCTCGTTGCCGTGGAATTGCGCAATCTCGAGGTGAAATTCAACAAGCCGATATATGTGGGTATGTGCATACTCGACATATCCAAAACGTGCTTGTATGGATTTCATCATGAGTATATGATACCTCTGTATCGAGATAGATGTAAAGTCATGTATACCGATACGGATAGTCTCATATATGCCATTGAGAGCGATGATATATATGCCGACATGAAGCGCGACATTGAAAAATTTGATACAAGCGATTATTCGGCGGACAATCGGTATGGTATACCGCTCATCAACAAGAAGGTGCCCGGTCTCATGAAGGACGAATGTAATGGAGCAATTATGACCGAGTTCATTGGACTTCGATCGAAAATGTATGCGACACGTGTCGAGGGTAAGAAGGACATGAAAAAAGTTAAAGGTGTCAAGAGTAGCGTTGTGGCTAGGACAATCACGTTTGACGATTATGCTCGATGCTTGAGGGAAGAAGTTGAAATGGAGCGGAGTCAAACGTGCATTCGATCAAAATTACACCAAGTATACACCATTCGCGAGACGAAAATTGCTCTGAGTCCTCATGATGATAAGCGGTATATCATACCTGGGACCTCTGATACCCTACCATGGGGACATTATAGAATACCGTCGTGAAAAGTTTTGTAATTTTTTTCCCCCCACCTTGATGTAAAATTATGTACATTTTTTTTTTTATGAATATCGATGTACAAATCTCGTTAAAATTAAGTATATATATATATATTGTTCACTCGATATTAAAATTATGTTTGTTGTTGTATATATTTGATTGCGTAAGAATGGATCCATTATTTTCTGTAAATAAAGAAACGGAATTTTTATAATCCCATGTGTTTATTCACTCTATCCATTTCCTCGTACCCACGTTCCACGAAAAAAAGGGATTATCGACGGCGGGAAGATGGGGAAAAAAGCAAGCCTGCTGTGGAGTCGGTCATAGGCCTTGGAGGGATGCGGAGACGACCAACAGGTCAAGAGTCATAAAACACGCATATTTTCAATTTTCTGTATTATCGACTACAAATCGGATTTACTTATCCAACTATTGTAGCTATTGTCGAACCCGAGCCATTCAACAAACATTCGATTAACGCGCTTCTTCAATACTGCTTCAATGCGATAGATATCGGGGTGCTTGACACTAAGAAGCTCTTGTTCGTAAAAACCCCCGGCGATCGGTTCATCTTTATGGTCCTTCAAGTGGGACGTCATGGGATGAGTTTTTTTCCACACGATTGTAAATATTTCTGTTGTCCAGTTTGGGGTGTAACCCTTTTCGAAAACAGTCTTAAATTTGCTGATTCTCACTTTATTACCAACAGCGAATTTCGGCGATCTTTCCATTGGAGGCTTATTGAAAATCTGCTGCAGTCGCTTCCCATTTTCCACGTTGACGTTTCTCGGCTTCATCTTAATGGTGCGGTGTACAGAATCGTTATATTCGGCTACTAGATTATCAAGAATATCGATCCACTTATAATTACCACGAAGACTAAATTGCATCCACATCTTATTCTTCAATGCACGATTGAAATGCTTGCAAATGGATGCCTTCACGTCACCATATGTTGAATACCTGTGAATATTGTACTTTTCCACGATCAACGGGTAAGTTTTGCGGTATGTGTCCCTTCTCGAAATTCGTCTGGACCATGCCAATGCTGAGTAAGAGTGGTAAAGAATTTTTACAATTGTGTGGAAAAAAAACTCATCCCATGACGTCCCACTTGAAGGACCATAAAGATGAACCGATCGCCGGGGGTTTTTACGAACAAGAGCTTCTTAGTGTCAAGCACCCCGATATCTATCGCATTGAAGCAGTATTGAAGAAGCGCGTTAATCGAATGTTTGTTGAATGGCTCGGGTTCGACAATAGCTACAATAGTTGGATAAGTAAATCCGATTTGTAGTCGATAATACAGAAAATTGAAAATATGCGTGTTTTATGACTCTTGACCTGTTGGTCGTCTCCGCATCCCTCCAAGGCCTCTGACCGACTCCACAGCAGGCTTGCTTTTTTCCCCCTATTCCCGCCGTCGATAATCCCTTTTTTTCGTGGAACGTGGGTACGAGGAAATGGGTAGAGTGAATAAACACATGGGATTATAAAAATTCCGTTTCTTTATTTACAGAAAATAATGGATCCATTCTTACGCAATCAAATATATACAACAAACATAATTTTAATATCGAGTGAACAATATATATATATACATAATTTTAACGAGATTTGTACATCGATATTCATAAAAAAAAAAATGTACATAATTTTACATCAAGGTGGGGGGAAAAAAATTACAAAACTTTTCACGACGGTATTCTATAATGTCCCCATGGTAGGGTATCAGAGGTCCCAGGTATGATATACCGCTTATCATCATGAGGACTCAGAGCAATTTTCGTCTCGCGAATGGTGTATACTTGGTGTAATTTTGATCGAATGCACGTTTGACTCCGCTCCATTTCAACTTCTTCCCTCAAGCATCGAGCATAATCGTCAAACGTGATTGTCCTAGCCACAACGCTACTCTTGACACCTTTAACTTTATTCATGTCCTTCTTACCCTCGACACGTGTCGCATACATTTTCGATCGAAGTCCAATGAACTCGGTCATAATTGCTCCATTACATTCGTCCTTCATGAGACCGGGCACCTTCTTGTTGATGAGCGGTATACCATACCGATTGTCCGCCGAATAATCGCTTGTATCAAATTTTTCAATGTCGCGCTTCATGTCGGCATATATATCATCGCTCTCAATGGCATATATGAGACTATCCGTATCGGTATACATGACTTTACATCTATCTCGATACAGAGGTATCATATACTCATGATGAAATCCATACAAGCACGTTTTGGATATGTCGAGTATGCACATACCCACATATATCGGCTTGTTGAATTTCACCTCGAGATTGCGCAATTCCACGGCAACGAGGTTTTCCGAAAAAACACTTCGGCTGTGGAAGTTTGGCTTCGCAATCATTGCCTCTGCGCCATATCTACCCTCCCATTTTGTCAAAAGCTTTACATCTACATGATTGCGCACATTCTCCATCGTTTTGCCAAAGACCGCATTATTCATTAATTTGAACAAATTCTTTTCGAAATCGTTTTTGGCAAGCGTTCGAAACTGGGTATTCAACTCAATATACGAACGCAGCCATGGGGATTGTGTAAACTGTAGGACTCTGTGGATTTTCGTGAGGCGAAGCCCGTGGCGTAAGCACTGTTGTAAATTCCGGTAGTGTATGATGTAGCGTTTTTTATCGCAAACAGTTGCTAGTAGTTTTTCTTCCCGCTTACCCGGCGGTTTTTCATGTATTGGACAAAACGGCAGGTCTTTGTGCGCATCATGTAGAGATTGAGGATATTCCAAGTCGACTTCAAGGATGTAGCCTATAGGTGAGTCTAGCGCAATGCATGATGGATCAAACTTGGACACGTCGTTGACCCATCGAAAATCCGCATATGGCAAGGGTTGACACATTGCCCATCCATACAAATTATTGACGTCAAAATACATCAAGTATGATGATGCTTTCGATGGATCAAACGACTCCATGTACTTGTTATTAGCGCATGCATATCGGTTCGAGCATTGACTCAGACCACCGCGTATACCCCGCTCAACGAATAAAACCATGTCGATGTCAGTTAGTAATTCAAACTTGACATTCGAGTGTTTTAACATTGCATCCCAGGTATACCCCGGCAATGTGTAGTAATACGCGGGATCTAGGCCATAGCTCTCAACGCATGTATTTCGAAAGTTTTCGAAAATATCGGCTAATAACAAGACATCTGTCTTCAGATACAAATCGCTATAGTCACCCAGCGTTCGAATGGAGAACCGCTCCCAAACTTTCTCAGCATGTGCGTACTCGCTCTCACATACTGTAGCATCTGTCAGGGAACTGTAAAATGCGTCACGTGGTGGTAGGCAAGTGTCGTCTAGCTTGGTCACGTCATCAATATATTCATAAGGGAAGACCCCTTTTCGCGTCAGCAAATTGAAATCGTCTGTCGAGAGAGTTGGGAATTGCGTGCGTAAAATTTTGAGTTTGTCCTCGGTTAAAAATGACGCTAATTTGTCGAGACTGGTGTTGAGGAACTTGTATGAGTCGATAAAGCGCAATTGGATCTTGTGTTTTGAATCATCTTCAATTTCAACATGCTTCGTGAATGAGATGTATTTCTCCTTTGTGATTGGAAGCACATCGGTTCTTCCTTCGAACGCTGTGGCTACTTCCTTGATTATAAAATGTGCAGCGTAACCGGATAAATTATGGAAAACTACTGGAATGAAAAATGACTGCTTGTAATTTAGGTTGCAGTTGGAATGGGCGGGCCCTCTATAGCGCCCAGTCAGATGGCAATGATCTCGAACGCGTACATCTTCTTGCGCAAATGGTTTCTCACATATGTGACATTGAGTCGCTGCGCGAAAACTAGCCCACTCACTCGCTGTTAAATACACCATTGGTACATTATCACAGAAAGTTTCTTTTATCCGCAGTGCTAGATTTTTTAGTTCTTCGACAAACCATGATACGCAATCAGCACTGCGGCGTGAGCGATACGAAGATAGTGAGTCGTCATACGAACAACACACATAGTATCCGATACTAAATACTTCATGGTGTTGATACATGTCTTTCGCTAGGTTCTCCCCATCGGTCTTTGCCAGAACACACTCCAAATCAGCATACACGATGAAGGGATGTCGCTCTTTCCGGCTAAAGTTGCTGAACTGGAGCCACTTGTTGGTGTCGTTTGGTAGCCGAATCGCACAGTCATTTATTGCTCCACAATCGATCTCGTGTGACTGCAATTTTTCCTCGGAACCAAAGTGGTGCAAACACCTGCAAAAAAAAAACAAGATTGTTTTGTTTAATTCGTCTAGCATATATGATTTTATATATATATATATATATATATATATATATATATATTGTAACGTTTCACTTGCCCAGATGGGCATCCGTCACATTTGGCACGCAAATACCACACCAACTCCTTGATAATTGCGTGCGATGGCCTATGGTCGGACCAACCGGCCATGCCGCCGGTGGGGCAGGACACTTGCCTTAAGCACGCGGGGCGAGTCCGCGACACCTCGCAAGGAGCTCCGCCCACCGCGAGGAACAAGACCACCGCGGACTCGCGGGAATCGCCGCCTTTAATCGTACTTCTCGCTTCCCGTACTCGACCACTCCTATCACATTAAGAACGTGACCTAAATTCATCGTGACGCCTCTTCGTACCGCATGCTCTCCCAATATCTTAGAGAGTAACTCGCAAGCATATCTTATTCCTCGAGAGGAGTATAATGCGCTGCCGTCCTCAAAATAACCAACGCAGTCAACCCCACCAACGGAGGATTCCTCGGCGGCGTAATTTCCCACCTAAGTCTCCAGAATTACGGGAGAAATGGAATTTCTCCTGACGGGCCTTAGGCTATTTAAGGGCGAGCACGAGTCGGAGCGGCACTCTTCGCAAATTCTCATCATACAACGTGGAGTCACCGTCATCCGTCATCGCGGATCACAGGATGGAGGCCTTGCTGCCGTCGCCCTGGTCCCATCCTAGAACGACCTCAGCTTCGGGTTAGATACTCTATTCTCTTGGAAGGTCCCATCATTGCGCTGGTTATCAACCTCGAGAATAGAGTCTTCGTGGTGATTGCGAGATAGGGAACGCTTATTCGACATCGATCCATTGTCCTTACGACAATCGGATCATTATTTCCACTCCACCCACACTATCTACTTGAAGTGTACAGCCCGGAAGGTGCCGGACGCACCTTGCTGTACGCCGAGGCCCATTCTCAACCGGCTTCTCCGGTTTTTCGTCCTCCTTGCTTGGCACCAAGGAGGTCAGCCGTCCCTTCCGGACGGCCCCGCTATGTGCACTCGGGGGGATTAAATCCGCCTCGAGCAAGCACATTATTTTCACGCTAGATAACTAGCGCGTGAGCTTCGCGGGTTGGCAACCGTGAGCTTCGTTGCACTTTGCAACTAGTGCCAACCGATTGTACCGCCACACATATCTCGATATCCGACAATTCAAGGGTCGACGCATTCTGTTTCAGAAGCGAGCCTGAATCCGGCAACGCGTATACGACGACGCTCACGGGCTGTGCGAGCGCGAGCGAGCGAGAGAGAAAGAATGAGTGATTGAGTCAGCGCCTCTAACCAACGTGTGCGACCTCGCCATATTATTTCCCTCGTAGTCGCTCCAACCACGGTCGCGCTTCTCGCGACCTCTTCCATATCCCGGTAATCGTCGATACAAATATTAACAACATTCAAATCACCAAAATAACAAGACTAACGAACGTCCATGTTTTTACCATCCACGTAAATGAAAATCCTAAACATCAAATGCCGATGATGAAGGATTACGACAGGTGTCCCTGAGACTCTCAAAATCACTGAGGCATCTCCAAAATACCTTCAAAATCCTATCATTATTTCCGGCTCACGTCACGTACATCACCCTTCAGGAGGCTACGGGAGACCCAAAAATTTCCATCATCCGGCCAAATATTCGCCGTCTCAAAATTGTTTTGCCACGGTCATACGAACGATCGGGGAAAAACAAAGAAAAGCTTCGCGTCGAATCGCGAAACGTTTCAATATATATGTATATATATATATATATATATATATATTATGTTAACTACATACCGATCACAGATATATTTTTTATGCCCGTTTTTGCTCAGTTGCTTCGTCACGAGTCTCGACAGGTTCTTGATCCATACGAAGTGTCCCACATTGTTGTCCTCGTTGTCTTCCATGTACAGCAAGTTGATGTGCTTTTCCTTCTTATGTTGAGTGACTCGTATCGGAACAATGTCCTTTTTGGTGGTGGTGGTATATACGTTGATCGATACATTGTTATGAGCTTTAAATTTTTTAATTTGATGTATCGTCACCGGGAATTCGATATCCTTCAGACTCAATACTGTCGAATAATGAGGATAAGAAGATGGACGGGCACTGTGTCGTCCAGCTGGATATAGAGCAGCGACAACTGCCCATGCGAAACATGTGTTATCCTCAGATTTGACGTTAACCACAGACCTCTTCAACATTATTTCCCGCGGCAATGATATGGAGCACCCGGCACGCATCGGATTATACTTATTCACATTTATCGTGAGGTTAAGTATTTTCTGTAGAGTCCAGCCACTTTCACGTTCTTGAAATTCATCGAGTAATGTTAAAGTGGGCTCAATAACACGCTGTTCATACCACTCGTTCAAATCGCTTGTGCTAAATAGTTCACAGTTTCGGGTGTTGACGCTTTTATTCGCATGTTTGTCACCACTCGCGAATTCACCATTAAACACTATATTGATTTTAACGCTATTGTGCTTGCCGATAATATTTTGCACATGTTGAAGCACTAGGACGCGAGCATAATTTAGAAAGTGTCTCGGCTCGATGTGGCTGCGATTGATGATGGACCCGGTGAATATCCGACTCTCGAAGGACGTTTCAATCTCCCGCCAGGTTAACTCATGATCACCATGTCCTGCGCCCGTGTGTATGAAACGACTGCGCACACAATTCCTCGATCCTTCCAGACGCGCTATTTGGGCTATTAGGGACTGTTGATGTCCAATTAATAATCGCGGGCGCTTAATCCGGCTTTGCGTTTCCAGCCCTTCGATGAACTCGACGCATCGTTGCTCCCATGCGGTAAAATCTTCGATCGAGCGTAAAAGCACGGCTTGGTCATGTAAGATTTGCTCCATGTTGATGTGTACGAAAAAACTTCCACGATGTTGACAGACTGACTGCTTCATACAAAGTGTGGTCAGATTTGAGCGGAGCGGATCCTTA
>OZ023321.1:40250551-40301675 GCA_964007375.1 Ophion obscuratus
TGAAAAATTTGTTTCCAGAGAAAAGCCAACACCTTTGAAAAGATCTGGTGCAAAAACATATTTTCGCGGTGTGAAACTACAGTCATCCATTTGCAGAACGTAGAAACTATCGTAAAAAATATACGTTTTACCAGTATTTGTTACCACCGCTGTATTTAAAGTTTGAGCCAAACATGGTTTGATATGATTTTGGGCAATAAGGTAAGAGTTTTAATGTATCTCGATCAAAAACATAAATGTAATTATCTGCAAACAATACTACGTCACCGGATGGTTTTTCAAATATAGCTGTGATGTGTGTAAAATTGTTCGGTAAAAATTGAGCCAATTACAAATGAGTTCAGGTTTATTATATTTTTTATCCGACAAATTTAAAGGCCAAGCCCACTGTTCTGATAAAATGTAGAATCTTTTTCGTAGGATGAAAAATTTTAATTTCGGAGATTTTATTTGACAAATCGAATCCTCCTTTGTTATTATCAAATCTTGTTTTTTATTACTCCTCATTTCATTTTTTGGTGAGTTTATGCCATTCGAAAATGTAATCGCTTTGTCCATGGGTATAATCGTTGTGGTGCTCATGGTAGTAGTCGCATGTTATTTTCTGATGGCGTTGGTGGTGACGGTAGTCGTTGGTGTCGTAACTCGTTTTGGAACGATTGTGGCGACGGTAATCGTTGATTGTTGAGGGTATAAATATCGAATTGCATCTATATCATTTTCATTGAAAAAGTATGAGTTGTTCCAATATTCAGGCCAAAATGGTGTCATGACGGAATTTGTATAGGACGAATGTGGTAAACCCAACGAATAGCCAATTTCATGCAACGCTACTCACAGAAAACTAATTCTCGACAAATCCGTCGTCATCTTTAATCCCATATCCCAATTGACGTCTTCCGCGAAATGAATTTCTCTCACAATATCTGGTTCTCTAGGATAAAATGCATGTCCTAATAAACCTTTACCTAATGGATAGTCACATAGTTTTCCTGAAGAAATGTGTGAATGATTTAATGTCTCTCCAAATGATAAAATCACATCAGCCTGCGATTTTCGAAATACGCATTTAAAAGTTAGTCCACATATGCTAGACCATTTTTTAAAAGCTTCCCTAACTACCATTCGCGATTGAGCACTGTTCGTAGAAAGGAACCAATTTAAATTTTGGTTATGCCACCTTACACGTTCGGGTGTGACGTAATCCGAAAGCTGATCCATGTTCTCACATCGTGGACGATGCATAAGATCCCACGTTTCTGGATTCATCTGCCCATCGGTTGGTAGATTCCAAACTTCTTGAAATGTTCTCAATGCTTCACTAATTTCAGCCTTGTTTATCGATGAATCTATGTTGATACTAGTGTCGTGACGATCTAAGTATCCATATCGATACAGGTAATCAATCGTTTCGTGAGGAAATGCGTTATTCCCGAATAGGATTTTGGTGATAATGAATAAACAACGTAGTTAACGCATATTTGCGGTATTGAATCCCGATCTTTTTTATTTCCACTCCGACAATGCAATCAGTTGATGTACTGAGTAATTTAATCAAACGTTGAATGCGTTTTATATTACTTCCCCCACAAATGTTTATTACATATAATACGCAGTAATGAATCATGTTACATATAATGCGCAGAAATGAATCATGCTACATATAATGCGCAGTAATGAATCATGTTGAGTGGGGGATAGTGTAGGATAGTGTAGAATATAGTATTAAAATTTAACTTTACACCGAGTATGCGTGCTACGATAAGATATACAAAACTATATATAATCCGCAGTGATGAATCATGTTACATATAATGCGCAGTAATGTAGGATAGCGTAGAATACAATATTTAAATTACAGTTTCCACTGAGCATGTGCGCTACAATAAGAGCGGTTCTCGATACATAGACCAGTGAAGCGGTTGGAGCGATAGTTGTGAGCTCTAGTTCTCATTTGAGAGCATGAGTTTGAATCCTTCACCTGGAAAACATATTTTTACAATAATGATTTACTGAAAATATCGGTTATATTGTGTAAAAATATATAAAAAATATTTACCTGAACATTTTTAGTACTATCCCGTCGTTTTCTAACAACTCCTTCGTAGATGAAGAATCAATCGAACCCTTCAATATCTTATGATTTTTTTTCATGCTCTTCTTATGCGAATTGCCATCACCGACATCACCATCGTCGACGTCGTCGTCGCCGTTGTTGTTGTCGTCGTTGTCGTCGTCGTCGTCGTCGTCATTACCGTCGTCGTCGTCGTCGTCATTATCGTCGTCATTACCACCACCCCTATTTTTTATGCACCATCGATTTTTCAATGTGCTCATTTGAAGCATCGTCAGAATCGACATTATCATTATCGCCATTGCTCTCGTATCCAGATTTTGTCTTTCCAGAAATTTCCTCAAAAACGCAATGGTTGCCTGTAATACCTCCAGTTAAAACATTAACGCGTAAACGTTTAAGATTAGCTAGCTTCTGGATTGTTCCATAAAATTCCAGATCGTTGTTGAGAGCATCCGATAAGTGGATCGGTAGAAAGATTGTACATTCGTCATTCAAATCCATAACGACCTTCTCGCCGTAACGTGTAGTTACCTTCCGAACACCTGTGTGAGATTGGCAACTGACTTTACAGAAAGTAATTTTTTTTTGCATTCGTTTGTACTCGGTTTGTACCCGTTTGTACCGCTTTAAATTTCGTTTGTACCTTGAGGGGGAAAAAGTACGAGGGTATGGAAAAATGGACCGCAACCCATTTAGAGCTAAACAATTTTAATAAACGCGATTGAAAAGAGAATCGTTTGTAATCGTTAGTAACATCGACATTTTTTTTAAATTTTTTTTTGGAATTTTTTTTCGATATTTTTATATTTTTGTTCCGTTCGTACCGACAAGTATATCGTTTGTATCACCTAACAATTGTTTCTACTCATTCGTATCGGTGGGTTTATCGTTTCTACCACCGTGTGATCGGTTGTACCCAGTCGTACTGACGAGTATATCGTTTGTGCCACCGAGAAAACGTTTGTACCCGTCTGTACTATCGAGCAATCATTTGTACTCGTTCTTATCGACGAGTATTTCGTTTGTAGCACCGAGAAATCGTTTGTACCACCTAGAAAACGTATGTACCTGTCTGTACGATCGGGCAATCGTTTGTACCCGTTGGTATCGATGAGTATATCATTTGTACTATCCAGCAATCGTTTGTACCAGTCCGCATCGGCGAGTATGTTGTGTGTACCACCGAAAAAACGTTTGTACCCGTCTGAACTATCGCGCAATCGTTTGTACCCGTCTGTAATATCAAGGAATCGTTTGTACCCCCTCGTACTCACGAGGATATCGTTTGTACCACAGAGAAAACGTTTGGACCCGTCTGTACTATCGAGAAATCCTTTGTACCAGTTCACATCGACGAGTATATCGTTTGTACCACCGAGAAATCGTTTGCACCCGTCTGGACTATCGAGGAATCGTTTGTACTCATTCGTAACGACGAAGATACCGTTTGTACCATCGAGAAAACGCTTACACTGGACTGTACTATCGAGCAATCGTTTGTGCCAGTTTGTATCGACAAGTGTATCGTTTGGACCACAAAGAAATCGGTTGTACCCGTTTGTACTATCGAGCAATCGTTTGTACCCGTTCGTATCGACGAGTATATCGTTTGTACCACCGAGAAAACGTTTGTACCCGTCTGTACTATCGAGCAATCGTTTGTACCCATTCGTACTGACGAGTATATCGTTTGTACCAACGAGAAAAAGTTTGTACCCGTCTGTACTATCGAGCAATCCTTTGTACCCGTCTGTAATATCCAGCAATCGATTGTACCCCCTCGTACTGATGAATATATCGTCTGTACCACCGAGAAAACGTTTGTACGCGTGTGTACTATCGAGCAATCGTTTGTACCCGTTCGTATCAAGAAGTATATCGTTTCACCACCGAGAAAAGGTTTGTACCCGACTGTACTATCGAGCAATCATTTCTACCCATACGTACTGACGAGTATATCGTTTATACCGACAAGAAAACGTTTGGACCCGTCTGTACTATCGAGCAATCGATTGTACCCGTCTGTAATATCAAGCAATCGTTTGTACCCCCTCGTATTAACGAGTATATCGTTTGTACCACCGAGAAAACGTTCGTACCCGTCGGTACTATCGAGCAATCGTTTATAACCATTCGTACTGACGAGTATATCGTATGTACCAACGACAAAACGTTTGTACCCGTCCGTACTATCGAGGAATCGTTTGTACCCATTCGTATCGACGAGCATATCCTTTGTACCAACGAAAAAACGTTTATATTCGTCTGTACTATCGAGCAATCATTGGTACCAGTTCGTATCGACAAGTATATCGTTTGTACCACCGAGAAATCGTATGTACCTGTTTGTACTATCGAGCAATCTTTCGTGCCCAGTCGTATCGATGAGAATATCGTTTGTACCACCCAAAAAACGTTTGTACCCGTCTGTACTATCGAGCAATCGTTTGTACCCGTTCGTATTGACAAGTATATCGTTTGTACCGCCGAGAAATCGTTTGTACCTGTCTGTACTATCGAGCACTCGTTTGTACCCGTTCGTATCGACGAGTATATCTTTTGTACCACCGAGAAAACGTTTGAACCCGTCTGTACCAGCATTCGTTTGTACCAGTCCGTATCGACGAGTATATCGGTTGTACCACCGAGAAATCGTTTGTACCAAACTGTTCTATCGAGCAATCGTTTGTACCCTTTCGTATCGACGAGTATATCGTTTGTACCACCGAAAAATCGTTTGTCCGCGTTTGTACTATCGAGAAATCGTTTGTACCCGTTGGTATCGCGGAGTATATCGTTTGTACCACCGAGAAAACGTTGGTACCCGTCTGTAATATCGAGCAATCGTTTGTACCCATTCGTACTGAAGAGTATATCGTTTGTACCGACGAGAAACCGATTGTACCTGTCTGTACTACCGAGCAATCGTTTGTACCCGTCTGTAATATCGAGCAATCATTTGTACCCCATAGTACTGACGAGTATAAGTAGTATAGCTATGAGAGTTCTAACCCAGGTCCTCTGAGGGGGGTGCGGGGCGGGGGGTTCATGCGGGGAGCGGTATGACGTCACGCGGGGAGGGGTATGACGTCACGCGGGGCGAGGTATGACGTCACGCGGGGAGGGGGACTCGGCGGAGAGGCTGACGTCACGCGGGGAGGGAGAAATCGTTGGAACGGAGGAGGGGGGTATATATCGATTATCGATTAATTGATCATCGATTATTGATCATCGATTATTGATCTTTATTTAAAATTTATTGTTGATTTATTTTGTCTTATATTGTTTACTTTATCGATTTTATCATGTAGCAACTGTCGCCAGAGAGCCAAGTTGGTTGACCCGTGTCGCTGAGACAAGCGATCGGATTACACGTATGCATGAGAGAGAGCGAGAATGAGAGATGGAGCGACCGCATCGCATGCATGTGAGATAGAGCGAGATATACATTTAACTTCAGACATTCACCGACTAAAGCAGTTGGGTTTGTTTGGGTGAAAGCCCGAAGAAACCCAAACAAACCCACGAACGTCTTCGATCATCTATTGAACGCTTTCGAACGTCTCCGAACGTCTCTTGAACGTCTCTCGAACGTCTCCGAACGTCTCATGAACGTCTCACGAACTTCTCCGAACGTCTCACGAACGTCTCCGAACGTCTCATCAACGTCTCATGAACGTCTGTTGAACGTCTCACGAACGTCTCCGAACGTCTCACGAACGTCTCCGAACGTCTCCGAACGTCTCACGAACGTCTCTCGAACGTCTCACGAACGTCTCCGAACGTCTCATGAACGTCTCCGAACGTCTCATGAACGTCTCTCGAACGTCTCATGAACGTCTCACGAACGTCTCATGAACGTCTCACGAACGTCTCATGAACGTCTCACGAACGTCTCACGAACGTCTCCGAACGTCTCTTGAACGTCTCACGAACGTCTCCGAACGTCTCATGAACGTCTCCGAACGTCTCACGAACGTCTCCGACCGTCTCACGAACGTCTCCAAACGTCTCTCGAACGTCTCCGAACGTCTCATGAACGTCTGTTGAACGTCTCACGAACGTCTCCGAACGTCTCATGAACGTCTCCGAACGTCTCATGAACGTCTCATGAACGTCTCTCGAACGTCTCATGAACGTCTCATGAACGTCTCCGAACGTCTCACGAACGTCTCATGAACGTCTCACGAACGTCTCACGAACGTCTCACGAACGTCTCCGAACGTCTCATGAACGTCTCCGAACGTCTCACGAACGTCTCATGAACGTCTCATGAACGTCTCCGAACGTCTCACGAACGTCTCCGAACGTCTCATGAACGTCTCATGAACGTCTCCGAACGTCTCATGAACGTCTGTTGAACGTCTCACGAACGTCTCCGAACGTCTCATGAACGTCTCCGAACGTCTCATGAACGTCTCCGAACGTCTCACGAACGTCTCATGAACGTCTCACGAACGTCTCACGAACGTCTCCAAACGTCTCTTGAACGTCTCCGAACGTCTCATGAACGTCTCCGAACGTCTCCGAACGTCTCCGAACGTCTCACGAACGTCTCCGACCGTCTCACAAACGTCTCATGAACGTCTCATGAACGTCTCATGAACGTCTCACGAACGTCTCACGTACGTCTCTCGAATGTTTGAGAGCAATATTTTATGCAACTGTGTAATGTCATAACAGATAATGTAGTAAAGAAAGGGGTGAGGAGAATTAAAAAATCACATAATTTCACATTTCGTTTATTTGCATGAATCTATATGATTCAACCACCAATTAAACATTTTACATACATTTTGTAATGCACCATTTTTTTCATGCTTTTCGCATCGTAGAGTATAGCTTACGCCTAATTTACTTAAGGTACTCATGTCGCCAAAGTCCACGTCCAACGTTTCAATAACTAGATCATTTTTCATATTTATTATATTAGCTAGCCATTCTCGTTTTTCATGACCGCCAACATATACAATGGGATACATATCGACTTCCGGTGGACCCAC
This sequence comes from Ophion obscuratus, assembly GCA_964007375.1. Taxonomy (NCBI): domain Eukaryota; kingdom Metazoa; phylum Arthropoda; class Insecta; order Hymenoptera; family Ichneumonidae; genus Ophion; species Ophion obscuratus. The sequence goes on from OZ023321.1 coordinate 40,257,632, forward strand.
AACTGCAGTCGTTATTAAACCTTGAGCCATGCTATATGGAACGTTTCCATAGGCCCACTTTAGACCATGATGATTCCGAATCAGCCATGAGGCTTCGTATCTCTCAGATTTTGTGAGAAGTCTCCATGGTATGATACTCGCGAAAATGTAATGAGAGAGCACACATTCCGCTCTCAGAATCGCTACTTCCTTCACGACAAAGTTTCTCCCAACAATGAATCCTTGTAGATCGACAAATGTAGGTACAGACATAACGAAGATGGCTCGATCAAGTCGATAGCAAGATCAATTGATGACTGACGTCAATATTTAAGAAACTCGTCTTTAAATAATTTATTTATCGAGCGGGGGGTTACTTGCTGATCTATACAATTTTACGAACCATGTTTGTCAATGGACAATATTCAACAACTCGATCGTGCAAGATCAGACAATAGGCAGTAGTATTTGGTGGCAAATCTTCCTTACATTCAAACGCTATTCGCACATCCATGGTAGCATTTTTCACAGACTCGTTCTGACGCGAGCAATCGATAACCGTGAGAGGGCCGTTATATTGAAACTTTGCAATAGTGAGCAAAGAATTATCACTACTACAGCCGTAATAAGATTTACGAAATTGAGAGTACATATTGAACAAAATGGCGAATCTGTTTTTGTCAAAGTCCAAATTCAAGTCATCGTAAGGATAGGATTCCGAGTTGAGATAAAGTTTAACATTGGCGAGCTTGCAGTCGTCGAATAGTGTAATGTCCTTTGCCATAGAATTTTTTTGCCAGTCTGCAGCGCAAATATTACATATCTTGGTTTCTCTAGCTGGGAGGCAGCTTTTACAGTCCATGAGTGTTTCGTTGTGCTTTGAAGCAGTGGATACTCGTATAGATCCCAAGAGCGAAAGCTCATATTCAAGTATCGCCCACTCTCCAATGTTCGAAGTAATGATAATTTAGTTATCTCATTTAATATTACGTGAGGCATACGCCATTGTATCTTGAGCAATTCAACTTCTGCCTCTACTAATGGATGCTGACTGAATACGCAATTGTTATCATTGCGCGAACGTATCAGAATTAGCTCATGACGAGCATTGATAACAATGCGCTTGTAATCTTCGCAGAATCCTAGCAATATGTTGAGAGGTACACAAAAATTGAAATATTTTCCCCCATTATTATGTGTTACATCCCACGCAGCATTTTTCAAGGTATGACTCCTCTCAGGGCTTAGAGAGATGTAGTTTTTAATCGTGGTTGTTATTCCAACGTTTCGATTGCGATCAATCTCCACACCATCGAGCTCATAACGAACTTCATCAAACATGAATGCAACGCAATTGTTTCCCAATACTACTATTGCTTGATCATCTGGTTTTTTAAGCACCGTGAACTTTCCCTCAACGTAGAGAAAACTTTCAGATGGTAGGGTGTACAAGTCTTGGTGTTGTATAGGAATTCGTATTTCATCGCTGTGTCCAAACGTTGAGTTGGCATACGGATTGTACGTATGAGTCTCAATTTTGATGATACGATCATCAAAGATTGGCTCCCCACTGATATTTAAAACGTCAGTCATTATTTTGCCTCAAGTATGTCGTACAATAAATCCCAGAGATTCTAAAAATTCACGATTCGCTGCACTGAGTTTTTTCTTTGCGGGTAATTTAACACTCAATGCCGCTTGTCTTCTTGCAAGAGTATTACCGTGTGGGATCGTATTATCTCGCGTAGAAATATTGTCTCTGGCGTATTCCGTGTCGTACAGAACGAGCATCACAAGCGTCGCTTTCGTATGTGCAATCTCACCGTAATTTCTTCTCCTCGAAAATCGAGTAGTTTTCCCTTCTGATCCACGATACGTATCGTTAGATCCGTAATGCTACGCACAACGATCGGAAGATAAATGATTTGCGCAGGCGTTTCCGATATCTTATATCCTGGTGGTACGCTCGGTGAAAATTCATGTATCGTGTGTACACGCTCGCCATTGCTGTACACACCAGTGGTGACACTACATTCTATGCGGATAATGTTGACATTCATTATGTTTATCGGTACATCAGATTCCTGCCATTTCCAGGGATGCAGTATTCGATTTGATGAAAATCCCAACAGGGATCCTACGTTGTCAGGTTTACTGAAATTTATTCTGTACGCACATTTGATTTCGCTCTTTAGTGTATTATGATTAGCGCGTAGCACGATTTGGTATTCGCCATTTTCATCGAGGTCATCGTTATCAACCTTTCGAGGAACAATTTCATTTTCAGCATCATCACCGCTATCAACCCCTTTGAGTAAAATTGCACGATTCAGATACGCATTTATGGCTCTCAGTTCATACGATCCTTCAGGGATTATAATTTCCTTGTCATCATTGTCAAAGTAAAATTTGTTGTTTGATGAATTCACATTTGGTATTGTGTGATAAGTTTCGAAATCCGTCAAACCGAGCTCATAACAACCATCATTGAAATCGATAGCGGGAAAGTAATTTGCGGTTAGAAGGCTACTCTTGCCGGTCAATGTAAGCGTCAGTGACATTTTTCCCTCGAATACTGAGTTGATTGACACATTGTCACGGCTTAAATACATATTGATCATCGACGTTTTGGAGAAATTGCAAGCACAATTGCCCGCAAATACTCTGATTATAATTCTGATACGATGTTCGATTGTATTGTATTTTTGTGGTATTTGGTCCAAGATATCGCACCAACTCCTTGGGCGGTCGAAGATTTCCAAAACTATCAAAATATATTATATGACTCCCCCTCTTGGCATAGGCTACCCAATGCGTACCGGGGCCATCGGCATCATCTAAATTTACTATACCGCTCTCATCTAGTTGCACGCCACCATAAACTGGTAAATTATTGCGCATGAAGACCCCTCTGAAGAATGGTATGCGCATGCGCCTGGCTAAGCATTCCAATTGTACATTAGTTGTTACACCCATGGGCATTTTCACCGAGTTTTGGCGTTTTTTTTCTTAGTTGAACATCCTTGTCCACGCTTGTAGGGCGCGAGATAGAGCCCATAGCCTTCTATAGCTCGATTATGACGTTGTATTTCTTCAAGTTGACGTTGCGCCGCTTTGCTATCATTCACAGCCTTTGCTATCCCAGCTGCCCCACCAGCCAGTGAACCTAGAACTCCCAGCAATGGTAACATTGGCAAAATTCCGCCATGCTTTGCTATCGGCAGTATTCTCTTCTTAACGGGATTTTTCTTCGTTGTCGATGAGTTCTTTGTCTTCATTCCCACGCCGAATTTCGTTTTTGCTTTCATAGCTGCCCAAACAGCGGTCGCTGCTGTTTTCTCGCCAAAAGTCGAATCTCTCGCAGTAATACGTTTTCGTGCCGTTGTTGCAAGTATATTATCCGCAACGTGTCTTTCGCCTAAATGATTGCTTCGAGAATAGGCTATATCGGGATCGCGACAAGCTGCATCCAATGGATTTATACCACGATCACCCCGTGCCAATCTCTGCTCTAACTGAGTGCCTGGTCCACAAAATTGGTATCCGGGAATATGTAACTCGATCGGAAGTGCATTTATTGCACGATTTAACAAACCGTTGCCTTTTCTCTTTGACATTCGGCACAATTATTTATAAATTATTAGCTGTCCCGGTAAATTCCAATGGCGCGTGCATCGGCGATATTGCTGTACTTCCGTATCAGCCTTTATGTGTTCGGGAAGCCTCTCCCACAAAATGTCAACGAAGTGATGAAAATTTTGTAACAAAACAATTTTTGGAATAAACTGTAATTGATGAGCCGTTAAGCAGAGAATACTGCAGTCGTCCGATAGGTACAAAAACATTCTCAGTACTGAGCAGATTTGGCTCGGTGCACTCCTATAAATACTCCTCACGCGACGCATTTTGGGCGAATGTGTGTTTGGATTCGAGAGAGAAAACATGCGTTTCGTGCAACAAGCGGCGGTGATTCGAGTGACCAATTTCGACGATAGAGTAATGGAGGGTCAACAAGTACGCAAACATGGAGACATGCTGCCACTTACGATACGCAGCATTATTTGCGGTCCTTCAAATTGTGGGAAAACCAATGTTTTGTTAAGTTTAATAGAAAGTCCAAATGGTGTACGTTTTGAAAACCTATATGTATACTCGAAATCGCTTCAACAGCCAAAATATCAATATTTGGAAAATCTGCTGACATCGATTAACGAAGTCGGCTATTTTAAATTCTCGAATAATAGTGATGTTATCCCACCGCACGAAGCGCTTCCGAACTCCATTTTTATTTTCGATGACGTAGCATGTGACAAGCAAAGTACAGTACGAGAGTACTTTGCGATGGGCAGACACTCGAGCGTTGATTGTTTCTACCTTTGCCAAACATATGCCAAGGTTCCCAAGCATCTTATACGCGACAATGTGAATCTGCTTATTTTATTTAAACAAGATCGTACAAACTTGAAACATGTTTACAATGGACATGTAAATACGGACATGTCGTATGAAGATTTTCTGGTGTTATGTCAAAAATGTTGGCAACACAAATATGGCTTCATGGTGATTGACAAAGATAGCTCATTGTCCGGTGGTCGATATAGAAATGGATTTAACGAGTTTGCAATATCGTAATGTAGTCAGTCGGCATTGAGACATCAGCTGTGCAACGACCGACAAATAATTTCGTGTGGGCATGATGACGACAATTGATACTGATGAAGAGATTGCCAGGGAAATTGCGAAAACAAGCGACTCAATACGCAAAAAATATCAAGCTTTGAAGACTGGAAAAATGGAAGAAGATCTTGCATTGGAGAGACACTTCAGGCCAATCACCGAACCTCTCAAGCAGATTGTTGAGCAATCAGCCGCTGTTGAATCTCTTGAGCCGGAAATTGAATCGTTGAGTATGTCGGAAGCAAAGGACCTAGAGAAGGATGTGAAACAAGGAACAAAGCGCACACGTTCGTTATTTCAAGATTCGCTGGTAACTTCTACACCGAATCAGGTGAAACGCAAGCGACGAAAGGAATCTCTGGATGATACGTCGATGGCTGCAGTACCCTTGCAACCAGCCACCATTGTTGAAGAAGACGTTTTTGAGACCACGCCCGAATCATTCGTGTCTACAGTTCAACGTCAATTACAAACGGCTGAAGGTCAAAATACATTGCGCGAACATTTCGGTCCACTCGGTCAACAATATATTTCATCTATTCTTTCACAAGACAAAAATTCCAGCATGGATTACGTGTATGGCGTCAAATTTACCAATGAAGGAATGATGTTAGGCGATAAGGGTTTCGATGTGGATAATGATGATAATATATTCATCAATGGCATAAAATACTTGGGAACCCCTGGACTCTGAGCTAATTTTCAAGAGAATTCCCGACGATGCAATATACACCGAGGAAGACAAAAACAAATAGAAAAGTATATTGTTGGCAACAAATGCACATCGACGTGGTAGCAATATACTCAATCCTGTATTGGGTAACAAAGGCTTCAAGTATAAATATATAATTGGACTCTTAACTTTCGACCGAAAAACTGGAAGAGGTATAGAAATACCGCTCGCCATGACGTTAAATAACAACAAAATCGATTACGTGCATTGGAATGATCCCAATGAGTTGGTCGATCGTTTGCGCTTGTTGGAAGCTTCACGACACGCGGGTAACAACGCTCACGACAATGAGATAATGTCGATTATTGAGGAACTTCGCGAAGCGGGCCTCATTATAAATTAACCTATGCATCGATGATAATGATCATTCCTTCATCGTTATTGATACCGAGATGTCGATCAATAAATTCGGATCATCGCTTGGAGCGCAGGATAATTCATACTATCAGTGGACTGGGCTAATAAGAAATTATACACGTGATAATGCTCTCTGTCTAACCTCTAGTGGCTTCGATGCAAGATCACGTAAAATACGAGTCGTAGCCCTACCTGAAGGGGATTACGATGCTGCTAATAAACGTTACGTGGAAATGAAAATCAAGCTGTTAACAGAACGTGTGGATGAATTGGAGAAGAAATTCATCGCACTAGAGAATAACCTTCGAATAACTATGAACGATACGTCTAAAACGATTCAGTATGTAACCGACGCTGTAGCTGACACAACACAGGAAGATTTGTAAAAATCGTCTGGTCAAACACACGATATGCTCGGAGAAGAAAAAACGTCCGAAGAAAAGCAGCTCGTGGAGGAATTACATGCACCAGCAAGAAAAAACTTTCTGCGAAGACGTGTCATCGTACGTGGGTATGATGATTTGTGGCAGGCTGACGTAGTCGAAATGCGGCCGTATTCGCGTTTCAACAAAGGCTACAATTACATCCTCACCGTCATCGATGTGTTGAGCAAGTATGCATGGGCCGTACCCTTGAAAAGTAAAACTGGCAACGAAATGGGTACAACGATCGCGAAAATCATGCACGATCATAGCAGATATCCGAAAAATCTTCAGACCGACAAAGGAAGAGAATTTTACAATGTAAACGTGCAACGACTCATGGAGAAATACAACATTAATCATTATTCGACGTACTCTATTATGAAGGCCTCGGTCGTCGAACGATTCAATCGCACTCTCAAAAATAATATGCGGAAAATGTTTACACTCAATGGTAATTACAAGCGGATCGATGCGTTACCGCAACTCGTTATGAAGTACAATGCTCGAAAGCATCGTACGATTGGCATGAGGCCCATCGACGTTACTCCTGCGATCGCGGAGAAACTGTTAACCACCGTATACAGCAATGTAAAAATTGCGGCTCCTGCAAGATTCAAAGTCAATGATTTTGTGCGCGTAAGCAAATTCAAGACAATATTTGAAAAAGGTTTCACACCAAATTGGACCACCGAAGTGTTTAAAATCGTCAAGGTGCAGCAAACTTATCCTGTAACGTATCTAGTCGAGGACTCAAGTGAAAATCCAATAGCCGGAGGATTCTACGAATACGAACTGCAACGTGTTGCCAATCCGAACATATATCTCGTGGAGAAAATAATACGCAAAAAGGGCAATGATGTTTATGTTAAATGATTGGGAATGGATAAATCTCAAAACTCGTGGATACACAAAAATAACGTATTGTAATAACTTTTATAAAGTATATGAAAAATTCAATAAAGTTTATTTACAATACGACAAAAACAGATTCGCCATTTTGTTCAATATGTACTCTCAATTTCGTAAATCTTATTACGGCTGTAATACTGATAATCCTTTGCTCACTATTGCAAAGTTTCAATATAACGGCCCTCTCACGGTTATCGATTGCTCGCGTCAGAATGAGTCTGTGAAAAATGCTACCGTGGATGTGCGAATAGAGTTTGAATGTAAGGAAGATTTGCCACCAAACACTACTGCCTATTGTCTGATCTTGCACGATCGAGTTGTTGAATATTGTCCATGGACAAACATGGTTCGTAAAATTGTATAGATCAGCAAGTAACCCCCCGCTCGATAAATAAATTATTTAAGGACGAGTTTCTTAAATATTGACGTCAGTCATCAATTGATCTTGCTATCGACTTGATCGAGCCATCTTTGTTTATGTCTGTACCTACATTTGTCGATCTACAAGGATTCATTGTTGGGAGAAACTTTGTCGTGAAGGAAGTAGCAATTCTAAGAGCGGAATGTGTGCTCTCTCATTACATTTTCGCGAGTATCATACCATGGAGACTTCTCACAAAATCTGAGAGATACGATGCCTCATGGCTGATTCGGAATCATCATGGTCTAAAGTGGGCCTATGGAAACGTTCCATATAGCATGGCTCAAGGTTTAATAACGACTGCAGTTGTGGGTCCAACGGAAGTGGATATGTATCCCATTGTATATGTTGGCGGTCATGAAAAACGAGAATGGCTAGCTGATATAATAAATATGAAAAATGATCTAGTTATTGAAACGTTGGACGTGGACTTTGGCGATATGGATACCGTAAGTAAATTAGGCGTAAACTATACTCTACGATGCGAAAAGCATGAAAAAAATTGTGCATTACAAAATGTATGTAAAATGTTTAATTGGTGGTTGAATCATAAAGATTCATGCAAATAAACGAAATGTGACATTATGTGATTTTTCAATTCTCCTCACCCCTTTATTTCTTACATTATCTGTTATGAGATTACACAGTTGTATAAAATATTGCTCTCAAACATTCGAGAGACGTACGTGAGACGTTCGTGAGACGTTCATGAGAGGTTCGTGAGACGTTCGGAGACGTTCGGAGACGTTCGGAGACGTTCATGAGACGTTCGGAGACGTTCGAGAGACGTTTAAGAGACGTTCAGAGACGTTCGTGAGACGTTCGTGAGACGTTCATGAGACGTTCGGGAGACGTTCGGAGACGTTCATGAGACGTTCGGAGACGTTCGAGAGACGTTCATGAGACGTTCGGAGACGTTCATGAGACGTTCGAGAGACGTTCATGAGACGTTCGGAGACGTTCGAGAGACGTTCAAGAGACGTTCGGAGACGTTCGAAGCGTTCAATAGATGTTCGAAGACGTTCGTGGGTTTGTTTGGGTTTGTTTGGGATTTCACCCAAACAAACCCAACTGCTTTAGTCGGTGAATGTCTGAAGTTAAATGTATATATCGCTCTATCTCACATGCATGCGATGCGGTCGCTCCTTCTCTCATTCTCGCTCTCTCTCATGCATACGTGTAATCCGATCGCTTGTCTCAGCGACACGGGTCAACCAACTTGGCTCTCTGGCGACAGTCGCTACATGATAAAATCGATAAAGTAAACAATATAAGACAAAATAAATCAACAATAAATTTTAAATAAAGATCAATAATCGATGACCAATCATCGATGATCAATTAATCGATAATCGATATATACCCCCCTCCGACGCTCCAACGATTTCCCCCTCCCCGCGTGACGTCAGCCCCACCGCCGAGTCCCCCACCCCGCGTGACGTCATACCTCGCCCCGCGTGAGGTCATACCCCTCCCCGCGTGACGTCATACCGCACCCCGCGTGAACCCCCCGCCCCGCGCCCCCCTCAAAGGACCTGGGTTAGAACTGTCATAGCTATACTACTAGTGTATCGTTTGTACCACCGAGAAAACGTTTGCACCCGTCTGTACTATCGAGCAATCGTTTGTACCCATTCGTACTGACGAGTATATCTTTTTTACCAACGAGAAAACGTTTGTACGCGTCTGAACTATCGAGCAATCGTTTGTACCCGTCTGTAATATCAGGCAATCGTTTGTACCCCCTCGTACTGACAAGTATATCGTTTGTACCACCGAGAAAATGTTTGTACCGGTTTGTACTATGGAGCTATCGTGTGTACCAGTTCGGATCGACGAGTATATCGTTTGTACCACCGAGACATCGTACGAACCTGACTGTATGATCGAGGAATCGTTTGAACCCATTCCTATCGACGAGTATATAGTTTGTACCAACGAGAAAACGTTTATACTCATCTGTAATATCGAGCAATCGTTTGTACCCGTTGGTATCGACGAGTATATCATTTGTACCAACGATAAAACGTCGGTACCCGTCTGTACTATCGAGCAATCGTTTGTACCCGTTCGTGTCGACAAGTATATCGTTTGTACCGCCGAGAAATCGTTTGTACCCGTCTATACTATCGAGCAATCGTTTGTACCCATTCGTATTGACGAGTATATCGTTTGTACCCATTCGTATCGACGAGTATATCGTTTGTACCACCCATAAAACGTTTGTCCCGGTCTGCACTATCAAGCAATCGTTTGCATCCATTCGTACTGACGAGTATATCGTTTGTACCACCGAGAAAACGTTCGTACACGTCGGTACTATCGAGCAATCGTTTGTACCCATTCGTACTGACGAGTATATCGTTTGTACCAACGACAAAACGTTTGTACACGTCCGTACTATCGAGCATTCGTTTGTACCAGTTCGTATTGACGAGTGTATCGTTTGTACCACTGAGAAATCAGTTGTACCCGTCTGTATTATCGAGGAATCGTTTGTACCTTTTCGTATCGACGAGCATATCGTTAGTACCAACGAAAAAACGTGTATATTCGTCTGTACTATCGAGCAATCATTTTCACCAGTTCGTATCGACAAGTATATCGTTTGTACCACCGATAAATCGTATGTACCTGTTTGTACTATCGAGCAATCGTTCGTACCCAGTCGTATCGACGAGAATATCGTTTGTACCACCCAGAAAACGTTTGTACCCGTCTGTACTATCGAGCGATCGTTTCTACCCGTTCGTATCGACAAGTATATCGTTTGTACGGCCGAGGAATCGTTTGCACCCGTCTGTACTATCGAACACTCGTTTGTACCCGTTCGTATCGATGAGTATATCTTTTGTACCACCGAGAAAACGTTTGTACCCGTCTGTACTATGGAGCAATCGTTTGTACCCGTACGTATCGAGGAGTATATCGTTTGTACCACTGAGAAAACGTTTGTACCCGTCTGTACTATCGAGAAATCGTTTGTACCCATTCGTACTGACAAGAACATCGTTTGTACCAACGAGAAAACGTTTGTACCCGTCTGTACTATAGAGCAATCGTTTGTACCCGTCCGTATCGACGAGTATATCGTTTGTACCACCGAGAAAACGTTTGTACTCGTCTGTACTATCGAGCAATCGTTTGTACCCGTTCGTATCGACAAGTATATCGTTTGTACCGCCGAGAAATCATTTGTACCCGTCTGTACTATCGAGCAATCGTTTAGACCCGGTTGTATCGACGAGTATATGGGTTGTACCACCGAGAAAACGTTTGTACCGGGCTGTACTATCAAGCAATCGTTTGTATCCATTCGTACTGACGAGTATATCGTTTGTACCAACGAGAAAACGTTTGTACCCGTCTGAACTATCGAGCAATCGATTTTACCCATTCGAACTGAAGAGTATATCGTTTGTACCAACGGGAAAACGATTGTACCCGCCTGTACTATCGAGCAATCGTTTGTACCCGTCTGTAATATCGAGCAATCGATTGTACCCCCTCGTACTAACGAGTATATCGTTTGCACCACCGAGAAAACGTTTGTACCCGTCTGTATTATCGAGAAATCGTTTGTACCCATTCGTATCGACGAGTAAATCGTCTGTACCACCGAAAAAACGTCTGTACCCGTCTGTACTATCGAGCAATCGATTGTACCCATTCGTATCAACAAGTATATCGTTTGTACCGCCGAGAAATCGTTCGTACCCGTCTGTAGTATCGAGCAATCGTTTGTACGCGTTCGTATCGAGGAGTATATCGTTTGTACCACCGAAAAAACGTCATCGAGGAATCGTTTGTACCCGTTCGTATCGACGAGTATATCATTTGTACCGACGAGAAAACGTTTACACTCGGCTGTACTATCGAGCAAACGTTTGTACCCATTCGTACTGATAAGTATATCGTTTGTACCAACGAGAAAACTTTTGTACCCGTCTGTACCATGGAGCAATCGATTGTACCCGTTCGTATCGACGAGTATATCGTTTGTACCACCCAGAAAACGTTTGTACCCGTCTGTACTATCGAGCAATCGTTTGTTCCCGTCTGTACGATCGAGCAATCGTTTGTACCCGTTCGTATCGACAAGTATATCGTTTGTACCGCCGAGAAATCGTTTGTACCCGTCTGTACCATCGAGCAATCATTTAGACCCGGTTGTATCGACGAGTATATGGTTTGTACCACCGAGAAAACGATTGTACCGGGCTGTACTATCAAGCAATCATTTGTACCCATTCGTACTGACGAGTATATCGTTTGTACCAACGAGGAAACGTTCGTACCCGTCTGTACTATCGAGCAATCGTTTGTACCCATTCGTACTGACGAGTACATCGTTTGTACCAACGAGAAAACGTTTGTACCCGTCTGTACTATCGAGCAATCATTAGCACCCGTCTGTTATATCAAGCAATCGTTTGTACGATTGCTTGATATAACAGACTAGGTACTAACGAGTATATCGATCGTACCACAGAGAAAAAGTTTGTACCCGTCTGTACTTTCGAGCAATCGTTTGGGCCCTTTCGCATCGACGAGTATATCGAATGTACCACCGAGAAAACAATTCTACCCGTCGGTACTATTGATCAATAGTTTGTACCCATTCGAACTGACGAGTATGTCGTTTGTACCAACGAGCAAACGTTTGTACCCGTCTGTACTATGGAGCAATCATTTGTACCCATCTGTAATGTCAAGCAATCGTGTGTACCCGTTCGTATCGACAAGTATATCGTTTGTACGGCCGAGGAATCGTTTGCACCCGTCTGTACTATCGAACACTCGTTTGTACCCGTTCGTATCGATGAGTATATCTTTTGTACCACCGAGAAAACGTTTGTACCCGTCTGTACTATGGAGCAATCGTTTGTACCCGTACGTATCGAGGAGTATATCGTTTGTACCACTGAGAAAACGTTTGTACCCGTCTGTACTATCGAGAAATCGTTTGTACCCATTCGTACTGACAAGAACATCGTTTGTACCAACGAGAAAACGTTTGTACCCGTCTGTACTATAGAGCAATCGTTTGTACCCGTCCGTATCGACGAGTATATCGTTTGTACCACCGAGAAAACGTTTGTACTCGTCTGTACTATCGAGCAATCGTTTGTACCCGTTCGTATCGACAAGTATATCGTTTGTACCGCCGAGAAATCATTTGTACCCGTCTGTACTATCGAGCAATCGTTTAGACCCGGTTGTATCGACGAGTATATGGGTTGTACCACCGAGAAAACGTTTGTACCGGGCTGTACTATCAAGCAATCGTTTGTATCCATTCGTACTGACGAGTATATCGTTTGTACCAACGAGAAAACGTTTGTACCCGTCTGAACTATCGAGCAATCGATTTTACCCATTCGAACTGAAGAGTATATCGTTTGTACCAACGGGAAAACGATTGTACCCGCCTGTACTATCGAGCAATCGTTTGTACCCGTCTGTAATATCGAGCAATCGATTGTACCCCCTCGTACTAACGAGTATATCGTTTGCACCACCGAGAAAACGTTTGTACCCGTCTGTATTATCGAGAAATCGTTTGTACCCATTCGTATCGACGAGTAAATCGTCTGTACCACCGAAAAAACGTCTGTACCCGTCTGTACTATCGAGCAATCGATTGTACCCATTCGTATCAACAAGTATATCGTTTGTACCGCCGAGAAATCGTTCGTACCCGTCTGTAGTATCGAGCAATCGTTTGTACGCGTTCGTATCGAGGAGTATATCGTTTGTACCACCGAAAAAACGTCATCGAGGAATCGTTTGTACCCGTTCGTATCGACGAGTATATCATTTGTACCGACGAGAAAACGTTTACACTCGGCTGTACTATCGAGCAAACGTTTGTACCCATTCGTACTGATAAGTATATCGTTTGTACCAACGAGAAAACTTTTGTACCCGTCTGTACCATGGAGCAATCGATTGTACCCGTTCGTATCGACGAGTATATCGCTTGTACCACCCAGAAAACGTTTGTACCCGTCTGTACTATCGAGCAATCGTTTGTTCCCGTCTGTACGATCGAGCAATCGTTTGTACCCGTTCGTATCGACAAGTATATCGTTTGTACCGCCGAGAAATCGTTTGTACCCGTCTGTACCATCGAGCAATCATTTAGACCCGGTTGTATCGACGAGTATATGGTTTGTACCACCGAGAAAACGATTGTACCGGGCTGTACTATCAAGCAATCATTTGTACCCATTCGTACTGACGAGTATATCGTTTGTACCAACGAGGAAACGTTCATACCCGTCTGTACTATCGAGCAATCGTTTGTACCCATTCGTACTGACGAGTACATCGTTTGTACCAACGAGAAAACGTTTGTACCCGTCTGTACTATCGAGCAATCATTAGCACCCGTCTGTTATATCAAGCAATCGTTTGTACGATTGCTTGATATAACAGACTAGGTACTAACGAGTATATCGATCGTACCACAGAGAAAAAGTTTGTACCCGTCTGTACTTTCGAGCAATCGTTTGGGCCCTTTCGCATCGACGAGTATATCGAATGTACCACCGAGAAAACAATTCTACCCGTCGGTACTATTGATCAATAGTTTGTACCCATTCGAACTGACGAGTATGTCGTTTGTACCAACGAGCAAACGTTTGTACCCGTCTGTACTATGGAGCAATCATTTGTACCCATCTGTAATGTCAAGCAATCGTGTGTACCCCCTCGTACTGACGAGTATATCGTGTGTACCACCGAGAAAACCATTCTACGCGTCTGTACTATCGAGCAATCGTTTGTACCCGTCTGTAATATCAAGCAGTCGTTTGTACCAGTTCGGATCGACGAGTATATCGTTTGTACCACTGAGAAATCGTTTCTACCCATTTGTTCTATCGAGCAATCGATTGTACCCGTTCGTATCGACGAGTTTATCGTCTGTACCACCGAGAATTCGTTTGTCCGCGTTTGTACTAACGAGAAATCTTTTGTACCCGTTCGTATCGAGGAGTATATCGTTTGTACCACCGAGGAAACGTTTGGATCCGTCTGTAATATCGAGCAATCGTTTGTACCCATTCGTACTGAAGAGTATATCATTTGTACCGAGGAGAAACAGTTTGTACCTGTCTGTACTACCGAGCAATCGTTTGCACTCGTCTGAAATATCGAGCAATCGTTTGTACCCCCTCGTACTGACGAGTATATCGTTTGTACCACCCAGAAAACGTTCGTCCCCGTCGGGACTATCGAGCAATTGTTTGGGTTTGTTTGGGTTGCTTGTACCAGCAATTGGTACTTGTAGGAGCAATTGTTTGGGTTTGTTTGTACCAGCTCGTACTGACGAGTATAGCGTTTGTACCACTGAGAAATCGTTTGTACCCGTCTGTAATATCGAGGAATCGTTTGTACCCATTCGTATCGACGAGCATATCGTTTGTACCAACGAAAAAACGTTTATATTCGTCTGTACTATCGAGCAATCAGTTGTACCAGTTCGTATCGACAAGTATATCGTTTGTACCACCGAGAAATCCGTTGTACCCGTTTGTACTATCGAGCAATCGTTCGTACCCGGTCTTATCGACGAGAATATCGTTTGTACCACCGAGAAAATGTTTGTACCCATCTGTACTATCGAGCAATCGTTTGTACCCGTTCGTATCGACAAGTATATCATTTGTACCACCGAGAAAACGTTTGTACCCGTCTGTACTATTGAGCAATCGATTGCCACCATTCGTACTAATGATTATATCGTTTGTACAAACGAGAAAACGTTTGTACCCGTCTGTACTATCGATCAATCGTTTGTACCCGTCTTTAATATCAAGCAATCGTTTGTACCCCCTCGTTCTGACAAGTATATCGATTGTACCACCGAGAAAACGTTTGTTCCTGTCTGTACTATCAAGCAATCATTCGTACCCCCTCGTACTGACGAGTATATTATTTGTACCACCGAGAAGTCGATTGTACCCGTCTGTACTATCGAGCAATCATATGTACCAGTTCGTATCGACAAGTATATCGTTTGTACCACCGAGAAATCCGTTGTACCCGTTTGTACTATCGAGCAATCGTTCGTACCCGGTCTTATCGACGAGAATATCGTTTGTACCACCGAGAAAATGTTTGTACCCATCTGTACTATCGAGCAATCGTTTGTACCCGTTCGTATCGACAAGTATATCATTTGTACCACCGAGAAAACGTTTGTACCCGTTTGTACTATCGAGCAATCGTTCGTACCCGGTCTTATCGACGAGAATATCGTTTGTACCACCGAGAAAATGTTTGTACCCATCTGTAATATCGAGCAATCGTTTGTACCCATTCGTACTGAAGAGTATATCGATTGTACCGACACGAAACCATTTGTACCTGTCTGTACTACCGAGCAATCGTTTGTACCCGTCTGTAATATCGAGCAATCGTTTGTATTCCCTCTTTCTGACGAGTATATCGTTTGTACCACCGAGAAAACGTTTGTACCCGTCTGTACTATCAAGTATGCGTTTGTACCCGTCTGAAATATCAAGCAATCGTTTTGACCCCCTAGTACTGACGACTATATTGTTTGTACCACCGAGGACACGAATGTACGCGTCTGTACTATCGAGCAATCGTTTTGACCCCCTAGTACTGACGACTATATTGTTTGTACCACCGAGGACACGAATGTACGCGTCTGTACTATCGAGCAATCGTTTGTACCCATCTGTAATATCAAGCAGTCGTTTGGACCAGTTCATATCGACGAGTATATCGTTTGTTCCACCAAGCAATCGTTTGTCCGCGTCTGTACTATCGAGAAATCTTTTGTACCCGTTCGTATCGAGGAGTATATCGTTTGTACCACCGAGAAAACGTTTGTACCCGTCTGTAATATCGAGCAATCTTTTGTACCCATTCGTACTGCAGAGTATATCGTTTGCACCGACGAGAAACCGTTTGTACCGACGAGAAACCGTTTGTACCTGCCTGTATCACCGAGAAAACGTTTGTACCCATCTGTACTATCGAGCAATCGTTTGTACCCATTCGTACTGACGAGTATATCTGTTTTACCAACGAAAAAACGTTTGTACCCGTCTGTGCTATCGAGCAATCGTTTGTACCCGTTCGTGTCGATACGTATATCGTTTGTACCGCCGAGAAATCGTTTGTACCCATTCGTATCGATGACTATATCGTTTGTACCACCAAGAAAATATTTGTTCCCGTCTGTACTATCGAGCAATCGCTTGTACCCGTCTGTACTATCGAGCAATCGTTTGCCACCATTCGTACTGATGATTATATCGTTTGTACCAACGAGAAAACGTTTGTAACCGTCTGTACTATCGATCAATCGTTTGTACCCGTCTTTAATATCAAGCAATCGTTTGTACCCCCTCGTTCTGACAAGTATATCGATTGTACCACCGAGAAAACGTTTGTTCCCGTCTGTACTATCAAGCAATCATTCGTACCCCCTCGTACTGACGAGTATATTATTTGTACCACCGAGAAGTCGATTGTACCCATCTGTACTATCGAGCAATCATATGTACCAGCCCGTATCGACGAGTATATCGTTTGTACCAACGAGAAAACGTTTGTACCCATCTGTATTATCGAGCAATCGTTTGTACCAGTTAGTATCGACGAGTATATCATTTGTACCGCCGGGAAAACGTTTGTACCCGTCTGTACTATCGAGCAATCGTTTGTACCCGTTCGTATCGACGAGTATATCGTTTGTATCACCGAGAAATCGTTTGTACCCGTTGGAATCGACGAGTATATCGTTTGTACTATCGAGCAATCGTTTGTACCGGTCCGAATCGGCGAGTATATGGTTTGTACCACCGACAAAACGTTTGTACCCGTCTGTACTATCGAGCAATCGTTCATATACGTCTGTACTCTCCAGCAATCGTCTGTACCCATGCGCACTGACGAGTATATCGTTTGTATCTCCGAGAAAACGTTTGTATCCGTCAGTATTATCAAGGAATCATTTGTACCCATTCGTACTGGCGAATATATCGTTTGTACACGTCTGTCATATGAAGCAATCGTTTGAACACCCTCGGACTGACGAGTATATAGTTTGTACCACCGAGAAAACGTTTGTACGCGTCTGTACTATCGAGCAATCGTTTGTACCAGTTTGTATCGACGAGTATATCGTTCGTACCACCGAGAAATCGTTTGAACCCGTCTGTACTATTGAGGAATCGCTTATAGCCATTCGTATAGAGGAGTAAATCGTTTGTACCAACGAGAAAACGTTTATACTCGTCTGCACTATCGAGCAATCGTTTGTACCTGCTGATATCGATGAGTATATCAGTTGTACCACCGAGAAAACGTTCTTACCCTGTGCACTATCGAGCAATCGTTTGTACCCCTTCGTATCGACAAGTATATCGTGTGTACCGCCGTGAACTCGTTTGCACCCGTCTGTACTATCGAGCAATCTTTTGTACTCGTTCGTATCGACAAGTATATCGTTTATACCACAGAGAAATCGTTTGTACCCATGTGTACTATCGAGCAACGGTTTGTACACGTTCGTATCGACAAGTATATCGCTTGTACCAAGGAGAAAACGTTTGTACCCATCTGTACTTTCGAGCAATCGTTTGTACACGTCAGTGATACCGAGCAATCGTTTGTACCTCCTCGTACTGACGAGTTTATCGCTTGTACCACCGAGGAAACGTTTTTACCCGTCTGTACTATCGAGCAATCGTTTGTACCCGTCTGTAATTTCAAGCAATCGTTTGTACCCCCTCGTACTGACGAGTTTATCGTTTGTACCACCGAGAAACCGTTTGTACCCGTCTGTACTATTGTGCGATCGTTTGCGCCCGTTCGTTTCGATGAGTATATAGTGTGTACCCTCGAGACAACGTTCGTACCCGTCTGTACTACGGAGCAATCGTTTTACCGGTTCGTATCGATAAGTATAGAGTTTGTACCACCGAGAAATCGTTTGTACCTATCTGTACCATCGAACAATCGTTTGTACCCGTCTGTAATATCAAGCATTCGTTTGTACCCCTCGTACTTACGAGTGTATCATTTGTACCACCGAGAAAACGTTTGTACCCGTCTGTATTATCGAGGAATCGTATGTACCCATTCGTATCGACGAGTATATCGTTTGTACCAACGAGAAGGCGGTTTTACTCGTCTGTACTATCGAGCAATCGTTTGTGCCCGTTGGTATCGACGAGTATATCTTTTGTACGGACCGGTACAATTGATTGCTCGATAGTACAAACGATAGACTCGTCGATACCAACGGGTACAAACGATTTCTCGGTGGTACAAACGATCTACTCGTCGATACGAACGGGTACAAGCGATTGCTCGATAGTACAGCCGGGTATCACCGAGGAAACGTTTTTACCCGTCTGTACTATCGAACAATCGTTCGTACCCGTCTGTTATTTCAAGCGATCGTTTGTACCCCCTCGTACTGACGGGTTTATCATTTGTACCACCGAGAAACCGTTTGTACCCGTATGTACTATTATGCGATCGTTTGCACCCGTTCGTTTCGATGAGTATATAGTTTGTACCCCCGAGACAACGTTCGTACCCGTCTGTACTATCGAGCAATCGTTTGTACCCGTTCGTATCGATAAGTATAGAGTTTGTACCACCGGGAAATCGTTTGTACCTATCTGTACCATCGAGCAATCGTTTGTACCCGTCTGTAATATCAAGCATTCGTTTGTACCCCTCGTACTTACGAGTGTATCAACTACCACCGAGAAAACGTTTGTACCCGTCTGTATTATCGAGGAATCGTACGTACCCATTCGTATCGACGAGTATATCGTTTGTACTAACGAGAAAACGGTTATACGCGTCTGTACTATCGACCAATCGTATGTGCCCGTTGGTATCGACGAGTATATCATTTGTACCACCGAACAAACGTCTGTACACGTCTGTTCTATCGAGCAATCGATTGTACCCATTCGTATAAACAAGTATATCAATCGTACCGCCGAGAAATCGGTTGTACCCGTCAGTACTATCGAGCAATCGTTTGTACCCGTTCGTATCGAGGAGTAGATCGTTTGTACCACCGAGAAAACGTTTGTACCCGTCTGCACTGTCGAGCAATCGTTTGTACCCATTGTTATTGACAAGTATATCGTTTGTACCAACGAGAAAACGTTTGTCCCCGTCTGTACTATAGAGCAATCGTTTGTACCCGTTCGTATCGACGAGTATATCGGTTGTACCACCGAGAAACCGTTTGTACCCGTCTGTACTATCAAGCAATCGTTTGTACCCGTCTGTACTATCGAGCAATCGTTTATACCCGTTTGAATCGACAAGTATACCGTTTGTACCGCCGAGAAATCGTTAGTACCCGTCTGTACTGACGAGCAATCGTTAGGACCCGGTTATATCGACGAGTATATGGTTTGTACCACCGAGAAAACGTTTGTACCGGGCTGTCCTATCAAGCAATCGGTTGTTCCCATTCGTACTGACGAGTATATCGTTTGTACCAACGAGAAAACGTTCGTACCCGTCTGTACTATCGAGCAATCGTTTGTACCCATTCGTACTGACGAGTACATCAATTGTACCAACGAGAAAACGGTTGTACCCGTCTGTACTATCAAGCAATTGTTTGTACCCGTCTGTTATATCAAGCAATCGATTGTACCCCCAGGTACTACCGAGTATATCGATCGTACCACCGAGAAAACGTTTGTACCCGTCTGTACCTTCGAGCAATCGTTTGTGCGCTTTCGTATCGACGAGTATATCGAATGCACCACCGAGAAAACGATTGTACCCATCTGTACTATCGAGCAATCTTGTGTACCCATTCGTAGTGACGAGTATATCGTTTGTACCAGCGAGAAAACGTTTGTACCCGTCTGTACTATGGAGCAATCATATGTACCCGTCTGTAATAGTAAGCAATCGGTCGGACCCCCTCGTACTGATGAGTATATCGTTTGTACCACCGAGAAAAGCTTTGTACGCGTCTGTACTATCGAGGAAACGTTTGTACTCGTCTGTACAATCGAGCAATCGTTTGTACCCATTTGTACTGACGAGTATATCTTTTTTACCAACGAGAAAACGTTTGTACCCGTCTGAACTATCGAGCAATCGTTTGTACCCGTCGGTAATATCAAGCAATCGATTATACCCCATCGTACTGACAAGTATATCGTTCGTACCACCGAGAAAACGTTTGTACCCGTCTGTACTATCGAGCAATCGTTTGTACCAGTTTGTATCAACGAGTATATCGTTTGTACCACCGAGATATCGTTCGAACCCGTCTGTATTATCGAGGAATCGTTTGTACCCATTCGTATCGACGAGTATATGGTTTGTACCAACGAGAAAACGTTTATACTCGTCTGTAATATCGAGCAATCGTTTGTACCCGTTGGTATCGACGAGTATATCATTTGTACCAACGACAAACTGTCGGTACCCGTCTGTACTATCGAGCAATCGTTTGTACCCGTTCGTGTCGACAAGTATATCGTTTGTAGCGCCGAGAAAACGTTTGTACCCGTCTGTACTATCGAGTAATCGTGTGTACCCATTCGTATCGACGAATCTATCGTTTGTACCACTAAGAAAATGTTTGTTCCCGTTTGTACTATCGAGCAATCGCTTGTACACGTCTGTACTATCGAGCAATCGTTTGTCACCATTCGTACTGATGATTATATCGTTTGGACCAACGAGAAAACGTTTGTACCCGTCTCTACTATCGAGCAATCATTTGTACCCGTCTGTAATATCAAGCAATTGTTTGTACCCCCTCGTTCTGGTAAGTATATCGTTTGTACCACCGAGAAAACGTTTGTTCCCGTCTGTACGATCAAGCAATCGTTCGTACCCCCTCGTACTGACGAGTATATTGTTTGTACCACCGAGAAGACGATTGTACCCGTCTGTACTATCGAGCAATCGTTTGTACCAGTCCGTATCGACGAGTATATCGTTTGTACCAACGACAAAACGTTTGTACCCATCTGTACTATCGAGCAATCGTTTGTACCAGTTCGTATCGACGAGTATATCGCTTGTACCAACGAGAAACCGTTTGTACCCGCCTGTACTATCGAGAAATCGTTTGAACCCGTTCGTATCGACGAGTATATCGTTTGTACCACCGAGAAATCGTTTGTACCCGTTGGAATCGACGAGTATATCGTTTGTACTATCGAGCAATCGTTTGTACCGGTCCGTATCGGCGAGTATATGGTTTGTACCACCGAAAAAACGTTTCGACACGTCTGTACTATCGAGCAATCGTTCATATACGTCTGTACTCTCCAGCAATCGTCTGTACCCATTCGTACTGACGAGTATATCGTTTGTATCTCCGAGAAAACGTTTGTATCCGTCTGTACTATCAAGGAATCGTTTGTACCCATTCGTACTGGCGAGTATATCGTTTGTACACGTCTGTAATATGAAGCAATCCTTTGAACCCCCTCGGACTGACGAATGTATCGTTTGTACCACCGAGAAAACGATTGTACGCGTCTGTACTATCGAGCAATCGTTTGTACCTGTTTGTATCGACGAGTATATCGTTTGTACCACCGAGAAATCGTTTGTACCCGTCTGTACTATTGAGGAATCATTTATACCCATACGTATAGAGGAGTATATCGTTTGTACCAACGAGAAAACGTTTATACTCGTCTGTACTATCGAGCAATCGTTTGTACCTGCTGGGATCGATAAGTATATCATTTGTACCACAGAGAAAACGTTTGTACGCTGTGTACTCCCGAGCAATCGTTTGTACCCCTTCGTATCGACAAGTATATCGTTTGTACCGCCGTGAAATCGTTTGTACCCGTCTGTACTGTCGAGCAATCGTTTGTACTGGTTCGTTTCGACAAGTATATCGTTTATACCACCGAGAAATCCATTGTACCTATGTGTACTATCGAGCAACCGTTTGTACCCGTTCGCATCGACAAGTATATCGCTTGACCGAATGAGAAAACGTTTGTAGCCATCTGTACTATCGAGCAATCGTTTGTACCCGTCAGTAATATCAAGGAATCGTTTGTACCCCCTCGTACTGACGAGTTTATCGTTTGTACCACCGAGGAAACGTTTTTACCCGTCTGTACTATCGAGCAATCGTTTGTACCCGTTCGTTTGGATGAGTATATAGTTTGTACCCCCGAGACACCGTTCGTACCCGTCTGTACTATCGAGAAATCGTGTGTACCCGTTCGTATCGATAAGTATATCGGTTGTCCCACCGAGAAATCGTTTGTACCCATCTGTACCATCGAGCATTCGTTTGTACCCGTCTGTAATATCAAGCATTCGTTTGTACCCCCTCGTACTGACGAGTTTATCGTTTGTACCACCGAGAAACCGTTTGTACCCGTCTGTAATATGGAGGAATCGTTTGTACACATTCCTATCGAGGAGTATATCGTTTGTACCAACGAGAAAACGGTTATACTCATCTGTACTATCGAGCAATCGTTTGTAACCGTTGGTATCGACGAGTATATCATTTGTACCACCGAAAAATCGTCGGTACCCGTCTGTACTATCGAGCAATCGATTGTACCCATTCCTATCAACAAGTATATCGTTTGTACCGCCGAGAAATCGTTTGTACCCGTCTGTAATATGGAGGAATCGTTTGTACACATTCCTATCGAGGAGTATATCGTTTGTACCAACGAGAAAACGGTTATACTCATCTGTACTATGGAGCAATCGTTTGTACCCGTTCGTATCGAGGAGTATATCGTTTGTACCACCGAGTTAACGTTTGTACCCGTCTGCACTATCGAGCAATCGTTTGTACCCATTGGTAATGACAAGTATATCGTTTGTACCAACGAGAAAACGTTTGTCCCCGTCTGTACTATAGAGTAATCGTCTGTACCCGTCCGTATCGACGAGTATATCGTTTGTACCACCGAGAAAACGTTTGTACCTGTCTGTACTATCAAGCAATCGTTATGACCCGGTTGTATCGACGAGTATATGGTTTGTACCACCGGGAAAACGTTTGTACCGCGCTCTACAATCAAGCAATCGTTTGTACCCATTCGTACTATCGAGCAATCGTTTGTACCCATTCGTACTGACGTGTACATCGTTTGTACCAACGAGAAATCGTTTGTACGCGACTGTACTATCGAGCAATTGTTTGTACGCGACTGTACTATCGAGCAATTGTTTGTACCCGTCTGTTATATCAAGCATTCGTTTGTACCCCCAGGTACTAACGAGTATATCGTTTGTACCACGCATAAAACGTTTGGCCCGGTCTGCACTATCGAGCAATCGTTTGCATCCATTCGTACTGACGAGTATATCGTTTGTACCACCGAGAAAACGTTCATACCGGTCGGTACTATCGAGCAATCGTTTGTACCCATTCGTACTGACGAGTATATCGTTTGTACCAACGACAAAACGTTTGTACCCGTCCGTACTATCGAGCATTCGTTTGTACCTATTTGTATTGACGAATATATCGTTTGTACAACTGAGAAATCACATGTACCCGTCTGTACTATCGAGGAATCGTTTGTCCCCATTCGCATCGACGAGCATATCGTTTGTACCAACGAAAAAACATTTATATTCGTCTCTACTATCGAGCAATCATTTGTACCAGTTCGTATCGACGAGTATATCGTTTGTACCACCGAGAACTCGTTTGTACCCGTCTGTACTATCGAGCACTCGTTTGTACCCGTTCGTATCGACGAGTATATCTTTTGTACCACCGAGAAAACGTTTGAACCCGTCTGTACTATCCAGCATCCGTTTGTACCAGTTCTTATCGACGAGTATATCGTTTGTACCACCGAGAAATCGTTTGTACCCAATTGTTCTATCGAGCAATCGTTTGTACACGTTCGTATCGACGAGTATATCGTTTGTACCACGGAGAAATCGTTTGTCCGCGTTTGTACTATCGAGAAATCGTTTGTACCTGTTCGTATCGAGGAGTATATCGTTTGTACTACCGATAGAACGTTTGTACCCGTCTGTAATATCAAGCAATCGTTTGTACCCCCTCGTATTGACAAGTATATCGTTTGTACCACCGAGAAAACGTTTGTACCCGTCTGTACTATCGAGCGTTCGTTTGTACCACTTCGTATCGACGAGTATATCGTTTGTACCACCGAAATATCGTTCGAACCCGATTGTATTATCGAAGATTCGTTTGTACCCTTTCGTATCGACGAGTATATCGTTTGCACCATCGAGAAAACGTTTATACTCGTCTGTAATATCGAGCAATCGATTGTACCCGTCGGTATCGACGAGTATATCATTTGTACCAACGATAAAACGTCGGTACCCGTCTGTACTATCAAGCGATCGTTTGTACCCTTTCGTGTCGACAAGTATATCGTTTGTACCCGTCTATACTATCGTTTGTACCCGTCTATACTATCGAGCAATCGTGTGTACCCATTCGTATCGACAAGTATATCGTTTGTACCGCCCAGAAAACGTTTGTCCCGGTCTGTACTATCGAGCAATCGTTTGCACCCATTCGTACTGACGAGTATATCGTTTGTACCGACGAGAAAACATTGGTACCCGTCTGTACAATCGAGCAATCGTTTGTACCCGTCTGTAATATCAAGCAATCGATTGTACCCCTTCGTAATGATGAGTATATCGTTTATACCACCGAGAAAACGTTTGTACCCGTCTGTAATACCGAGCAATCATTTGTACCCATTCGTACTGACGAGTATATCGTTTGTACCGACGAGAAAACGTTTGTACCCGGCTGTACTATCGAGCAATCGTTTATACGCCTTCGTACTGACGAGTATATCGTTTGTACCAACGAGAAAACGTTTGTACCTGTCTGAACTATCGAGCAATCGTTTGTACCCGTCTGTAATATCAAGCATTCGTTTGTACCCCCTCGTACTGACGAGTGTATCGTTTGTACCACCGAGAAAACGTTTGTACCCGTCTGTATAATCGAGGAATCGTTTGTACCCATTCGTATCGACGAGTATATCATTTGTACCACCGAAAAAACTTCTGTACCCGTCTGTACTATCGAGCAATCATTTGTACCCATTCGTATCAACAAGTATATCGTTTGTACCGCCGAGAAATCGTTTCTACCCGTCTGTACTATCTAGCAATCGTTTGTACCTGTTCCTATTATGGAGTATATCGTTTGTACCACCGAGAAAACGGTTGTACCCGTCTGTCCTATCTAGCAATCGTTTGTACCTGTTCGTATCGTGGAGTATATCGTTTGTTCCACCGAGAAAACGTTTGTACCTGTCTGTACTATCGAGCAATCGTTTGTACCCGTCTGTACTATCGAGCAATCATTTGTACCTGTTCCTATCGTGGAGTATATCGTTTGTACCACCGAAAAAACGTTTGTACCCGTCTGTACTATCTAGAAATCGTTTGTACCCGTTCGTATCGACGAGTCTATCATTTGTACCATCGAAAAAACTTCTGTACCCGTCTGTGCTATCGACCAATCGTTTGTACCTATTCATATCAACAAGTATATCGTTTGTACCGCCGAGAAATCGTTTGTACCCGTCTGTACTATCTAGCAATCGTTTGCACCTGTTCGTATCGTGGAGTATATAGTTTGTACCACCGAGAAAACGTTCGTACCCGTCTGTACTATCGAGCAATCGTTTGTACCCATTCGTACTGAGAAGTATATCGTTTGTACCGCCGAGAAATCGTTTGTACCCTTCTGTACTGTCGAGCAATCGTTCAGACCCGGTTGTATCGACGAGTATATGGTTCGTACCACCGAGAAAACGCTTTTACCGGGCTGTACTATCAAGCAATCGTTTGTATCCATTCGTACTGACGAGTATATCGTTTGTACCAACGAGAAAACGTTCGTACCCGTCTGTACTATCGAGCAATCGTTTGTACCCATTCGTACTGATGAGTACATCGTTTGTACCAACGAGAAAACGTTTGTACACGTGTGTACTATGGAGCAATCGTTTGTACCCGTTGGTTATATCAAGCAATCGTTTGTACTCGTTCGTATCGACAAGTATATCGTATGTACCGCCGAGAAATCGTTTGTACCCGTCTGTACTATCGAGCAATCGTTAAGACCCGGTTGTATCGACGAGTATATGGTTTGTACCACCGAGAAAACGTTTGTACCGGGCTGTACTATCAAGCAATCGTTTGTACCCATGCGTACTGACGAGTATATCGTTTGTACCAACGAGAAAACGTTCGTACCCGTCTGTACTATCGAGCAATCCTTTGTACCCATTCGTACTGACGAGTACATCGTTTGTACCAACTGTTGTGTCCGCAAACTTGTGCAATGCAAAAGTGTATTGCACTCTTGCGAAACTGCAAGAGTTCCACTCCACAGTTTGTTGCCCTCCCTGCGAGAGTTGCACTTTCGCCAAAATGCAAATGTCAAAAAGACACTTTGCGACACGTCCTGACCAAGCATCTTATGCTGCTTGATCTGGGGCAAATTACGACGATCCGAGTCGACAATTAAGAGAAGACACCAGGGAACAGACAGTCCTTGGTTGGCTTTTGAACGGTTCGGTCCTAAGGTACGACAGACACACTGTAAATTCAATTATAAGACCAGCCCAGTAATAAACTTATATTCTTATTCAACGAACTTGAGTTCCAACTCTTAATTTCGCAACGATCCCATAAATACCTATCCCGGGTTCTCGAGCCGGGGATACAACATTGGTGGCTGCGGTGGGATCTGTCGAAAAGGTCGTTCATTGTGCGTGGACACGCACAACAACCACTCAAGCACCATAAGCGAGTGACCGAGTCAACTCGTGTGCTGGAGTGAGACATCCCTACCGAGTCGGAAGAGGAATCCAGAGGAAAGGCTACAGCCAAGCAGAGCCAATCCCAGAAAACCCGGATCCCGAGGATCAACGGAAGAAGGACTCAACAATCAGAAAAATCGTATCCAGAACAGAGTACGAAACGAAGGGACGAAGACCAGGACGATCAGACGATCATCTATCAGCATGCATCTTGCGACCATCTACCTGTAAGTGACGGAACATTTATTAAATAAACTCCTCCAAAGCCAGAGAATTCGTCTATGTCGGACGAAGAAAAAGCAGTCCGGTATCGATTGCCCGGGAGAGACGAACTATCGCGATCGTTAGATTCGTTTTTTAACACTGTCGTAAGTTACGACGGTGAGAGTGATTTAGGCCGAAAGCGTCGTAGGGAAAGTCCAAGCACAGAGAACTTGATTTGACTCCCGTAACGTACGCGAAATATTTAAATCCGAAGCGTCAGCATAATCAGCCTTCGGAACACAATTCGTCAGACGCGTCGTCCAGTGCTGACGAAACATTTAATCCCGTTGAAACCGAAAGAAATCGCGAATTAAATCACCAAGATTTTACGCTATTAAACCAACGGACAGTAACAATGGCCGAACACGACGACTATATGTCAATGAAAGAGGCTCGAATGAGCATCCCCGTATTCGACGCATCAAAACAGGAAGCCGTTACGGATTTTATAAGAGCAATAAAATACGCGTCAACTCGAGTCCGTCCCGAAAATGTCGCGGATTTATTACAAGCTATATTGCATCTCAAATTACAAGGCAAAGCCGCGGTGGACCTGCGTTACAAAAACATAGAGGCGTTCGACGATTTGCTGACGTTATTAAAATCACTGTACGAGGCGAAGCGAACAGTCCCTGCGCTACAAATCGAATTCAATTCCTGTAGACAAAAACATGACGAGACTGTACAAGCTTACGCAAACCGCGTCGAATCTATAATGATGGATTTAATCAAGGGTTGCACGCCCATGGTCAATTCCGAAATTGGTAGACAAGCAATCGAACAGCTAATTAGGCATTTTGCCCTAAACAATTTCGAACACGGACTTCGCAAGGACCTGCAGATAATGGTCAGGTCACGCGGGTACCACGACTTAGGAGAAGCAATCCGCGGAGCAATCGAAGAGGAAAAATCGGTCGAAGGAACAAAAACTATCGCGAAGAGCGTTTCCCACAGTAGCGGACAGTCCGCGCCGTCACACGCCCACGAGGGGCGAAAATCGTTCCTATTTCAAAGGCCCGCGTCGCATCCGGAGCGAACACAAGCGCGTTATAGCTTGCCAGTGCCAACGAAAACAATTAATCAAGCAGAAATAATTTGCAATTATTGCAAAAAACCGGGTCACAGATATAACGAGTGTAGACGACGGCCAGGATGGCAAGGCCCGAGTTACCAACAGAAGCGTTACAATTACGCACCAAACGATAAGTTCCCAAGAAAACAAAATGAGTATAGGCCAAATGAAAAAAACCAAGAAAATGCGCCCAAAAGAACCGTCAGTTCATTAGCAGTCGGCGTTCTCTCAATAGAGAAAGAAACAAAATGCGTTCAAGTGAACGAGAAAAAATATTCGCAAAGAAAAATAATGGACATTCTACTCGGAAAGCCATATGTACGCAATGACAAGGCGCCGAGAAGAATTTACCACGTCAGCGCTCAGCTGCCGCGAGTACACGCCAGTGACCTACACATAACGTCAAAGCAGGCTCGCGACAAAATGCTGACGCTCCGTTGTGACACAGGGACCCAGTGCAGCATAGTAAAGGTGAATGAGCTGGATCCGGAAACACCCATCGGGGACGATATAATAGAACTTCACGGCCTCCTGGGCAAGGCCTTTCGCACGCTCTGCACAGCTGCGCTAAAACTGGATACCCCGGCCGCTGTGATAACGCACAAGTTCCACGTGGTCGGCAAGGAAGTACCGTTAGCAGTAGACGGACTCCTTGGAATGGACTGTAAAGTCGAAAAGGGAATAAACATATTAGGAGGAAAAATGATAGAAATTCGAGGGCACAAAATACCGTTTGTACACGGCACGAAATATTTAAAAATACCCGCCCGCTCAGAATGTATTGTGCAGGCGAGGACGATGGAAAAAGGCCAAGGATTTACAAGGGAACAAAAAATCCAAAAGGGAATCACGATGGGAAAGGCCATCGTGAAGGCAGAGGCAAACACTTGCCCTGTAATAATAACGAATGTGCTCGAGAAAGAGCAAATTATTAAAAGACCTACGGTCGAGCTGGAAAAAATGGAAATCGACAAGGTTAGCCTGGGAAAAGAAAACTGTGACAAACAGAAGAAAGAAGAGGAAACTCAAGAAGACGTCAGAAAAAACGCGGAAATACGAAAGAAAAGGATGGAAAAATTATGACGCGAGGTTAAGGGGAACTCGCATTTAAACACAGAAGAAGAAGAAATTTTGCGAGAAATCTGCGAGGAATTCCCCGACGTATTTCATCTCGAAGGAGAACTACTTGGTTGTACGAAAGCAGTCGAGCATCGGATACCCCTCAAGGACGGGACAATGCCGATAAAGGTGCGACCTTATCGACTGCCGGAGGAGCACAAAAAAGAAATTCAACGACAGGCACAAAAAATGCTAGATGAGGATATAATCCGCCCCAGCACGAGCCCATGGAATGCCCCTTTGCTCGTCGTGCCGAAAAAACCAGATGCGGACGGAATAGTCCAAAAAAGGGTGGTCCTTGACTTCCGGAAATTAAACGAGGCTACAGAAGGCGACTCTTACCCACTGCCCAATATCGCAGAGAAACTGGACCAGTTGGGAAAGGCAAAATACTTCACGTCCCTCGACCTCGCTTCGGGATTTCATCAAATCCCAGTGGCGGAGGAAGATAAACCGAAAACGGCTTTTTCAACGCCGCTAGGGCATTACGAGTATAATCGAATGCCGTTTGGTTTAAAAAATGCACCTCCTACGTTCCAAAGATTAATGGACGCAGTATTGGCCGGCTTGCAGGGCCTAAAATGCTACGTATATTTGGACGATATTCTCATACACGGAGCCTCACTCGCCGAGCACGACAACCGGTTACGTGAAGTGCTGACGCGGCTAAGAGAGGC
Source organism: Ophion obscuratus (assembly GCA_964007375.1). Lineage (NCBI taxonomy): Eukaryota > Metazoa > Arthropoda > Insecta > Hymenoptera > Ichneumonidae > Ophion > Ophion obscuratus. The sequence continues at coordinate 40,288,091 of OZ023321.1, forward strand.
TAATTTAAAAATACAACCCAAGAAATGCGAATTTATGCGAAAGGAAACGCAATATCTCGATCATATTATAACAGAAGTCGGTGTGAAACCCGACCCTGAAAAAATAAAAGCGGTAAAAAATTTCCCAATACCGAGAAATGTAAAAGAAATACAATCATTCCTGGGACTAGCCGGGTACTACCGCCGATTCATTAAAGATTTTTCCAACATCGCTAAACCAATGACGAATTTGATCAAAAAGGGTGTCAAATTCGAATGGTCCGAATTATGCCAAAGCTCATTTGATCATTTAAGGGAAGCCCTGATCACGGCGCCCATACTCCAGTATCCTGATTTCACGAAACCATTTATCGTGACCACGGATGCCTCGGATAAGGCAATTGGTGCAATCCTGTCTCAAGGGAAAATTGGAGAGGATTTACCCATATGTTACGCAAGCCGAACTCTCAACAAAGCCGAAACTAATTATTCGACTACAGAGAAGGAACTGCTTGCAATCGTATGGGCAGTACATCAATTTCGACCATATATTTATGGCACAAAATTCACCATAATTACGGATCATAAACCATTGACATGGTTATTCAGCGTAAAGGATCCAGGATCAAGGCTTATGACATGGCGAATAAAATTGGAGGAATATAACTATAAGATCCAATATAAAACGGGAAAATCAAACACGAACGCAGATGCGTTAAGTCGCATATATGCCTTGACACGAGCTCAAGAACAAGAGAGAGAAAAAATTACACAAAAGCGCGGTAGTGAAACAGAGAAAAATAATAAAGGAAGAAGTATAAAGAAAGGCGGTAGCGCGACAGAGAAAGAAGATACAGGCAAAAGTGAGCAAGAAAAATTAAATAGAGAAAGAAAGAAGACTCCGCGCGGCAGCGCGAGAGAAATAATAAAGGAAGACAGTATGGCCGCCAGCAGTCACGCAAGTGAGAGGGAAGAGATCGAGTCCGACAATATGGATTCGGACAGTGACAACACGAGCAAGAGCGCCCGAGAGAGAGAGAGCGCAAAAAGAAGGACAGCGCCTCGAATATCCGCACAAAGCGGATAGGCCGAGAATACAACTCCCCGTGCTACGAGGCAGCACGTGGAGAACAAGCCGCCTGGGGAAGCGCGGCACAGGGGGAATCTCCCCGTGAGTTAAAAGAGTCGCGATGCTCGAGCACGAGCGCGAGCGACGAAGAAAATGGCAGCATTGCCGTATGCACTCCCAGCAAGGAAGACCGAGAGAAGATAATGCAGGAATATCACGATGCCCCTCTAGGTGGGCACCAAGGCATCACACGGACGCTGCAGCGAATCCGATAACAGTATGTGTGGCCGGGAATGAAACGAGACGTCACCGCACACATTCAACAGTGCGACAAATGTCAGCGAAATAAATCGGGAAAAAATACGAAGGCACCGATGGTCATAACAGACACACTGGACCGAGCGTTCGAAAAATGTGCTGTTGATATTGTAGGTCCCTTGACTGTTACAGAAAAAGGCAACAAATACATCCTGACTTTCCAGGATTTATTAACAAAATATACTGCAGCAATTCCGTTAGAAAACCAAGAAGCCAAAACGGTAGCAAAGGCCCTCGTAACGGAAATCATTTGTAAATTTGGTGCCCCGTCCGAAATCCTTTCGGATCAAGGCACAAATTTTCTAAGCAACATATTTAAAGAAATGTGTGATCTCTTACAAATAAAGAAGTTGCAAACCACGGTATACCATCCGCAATCGAATGGAGCCCTGGAAAGATCCCATAGGACCCTTGCGGAATACCTGAAAAATTTTGTACGTGAGGATCAAAGGGACTGGGACGAATGGATACCATACGCCATGTTCACATATAATACCACGCCACACACGGCTACAGGTGTTACGCCGTATGAATTGGTATTCGGTAAAGAGGCTAAATTACCGACCGCGTTGCAAGAAATACCGAGAGCAACATATTCATACGACGATTATGCAGCAGAATTACGTGAACGCCTGAGGGCGTCATGGCAACAGGCACAAGAAAAGCTGAAAAAAGGAAAGGAGAAATCGAAGCATCATTACGATCACACGGCCGGTAAAGTGGAGTACCGCCCGGGTGATAAAGTCCTCCTCTACGACGAGACCGTGAGGAGGGGCAGATCGGCCAAGCTTACCCCGAAATGGGTAGGGCCTTACATGGTCCGAAGCCGAGAGGCAGGCGAAACCTACTGTATCGGCCGCGGACGCAAAGAAACACGCGTACACGCGAACCGCCTAAAAAAATATATTACCCACTAGCCGTCTCGATGGCCAGCGGGTGGGCGAAGAAAGGGGGGCCGCGGCTCGACCGCACGAAGCCCTGTCATCAAAAAAAAAAAAAAAAGGAATATATATATATATCGCACAGGAAGTGCGGAAGACGAGAGCACGCATAAAAAAAAAAAAAAAAGGAGACAAGAGAGAAAAAAAAAGAATAAAGATTAATTTTATAATCGACGGAGGCCACAGAGGCTCTCCCGCAAGACGCCCTGAAAAGAGGAAGGGAAAAATAAAATGCACATTGCGAACACATATTTAAAAAGAAAGAAAGGAAATATATTGTTACAATTTGTCTATGTCATTTATATATGTATTTTTCATTAATCGTCGTATCAACCGAACACCCAAATGGGGTCCGGTTCCGACCCGGGGGTGGGAAAGAGGGCTGGCAGCCACCACATCGTGGGCCGACTGAGCCACCAACCCTCCTCCAGGCTGTCATAAAAGAGCCGACATAACCCGAACAAGTCGGCCGGCTCCCAGCCCCACTCCATGGCCTCCACACTTTCAGGATCCTCGGCCCAGAGTCTTTGTAAATTGGCCCGGACCTGGGCGCGACGGCGGCGAACTCCGACAGCGTGCTGGATAAACAGCCGCCGGCACCACCCTTTCGAGGAGGGACGCGTCCGTTTCGGAGTCCGAGCGGTCTAAAAGGAAAAAGAAACAAAAGAAAATACATTAATAGGAAGACATTTTCAAAAAAAAACGGAAAGGAGGGGGAATTGCTCTACTCACAACAACAAATTCCAGGCCATCCTCCTCAGCTCCGAAGACTACCGTTTCACCCTCATACCGGGAGTAGTCCATTATAATTATCTGAGAAAAGGGGAAGAAAAGTAAAATTACAATAAAATAGTCGTGCAAAAAGGTATGAAAAGAAAGCAAAGAAGTATAAAAACTTACCGATAAATCGTTGTTTCCTGTCGAAAGTCGAAGTAACACTGAAAACGTCGCCGTTCGAGCACTGAACGAGCGATCCGATCAAAGCACGAAAACGCAGAATTGCAGAAAAGGAAGAGCAACAAACTCAGGACTCAGCAACGAGCCCAAGTCGAAAGTCTTCAATGAAAAGAATTAAAGAATTCTAAAGATAAAAAATAGGCTTATATGTACATCTAAAGAAATTCCCTATTCAAAAAAAAAAAAAAAAGAAACGACAGGTCCGAAGTATCTAACCACGCGAATCATTTTCGCAGGTTACTATCTCTGGCCCCAGGGTCGAGCTCAGGTGAAGCTGATACGCGGGAAAAATCATACCGGATAGAAAAGTTTACGGTTTCACCCGGAATTTTTTATGAAGAAATCGGGACCATGTCAATAACCCGCGAGGTGTGAATACTAGCGGTAAAAATGGATCTAAATGGAATAACGGAACAGGAAGCGCAGATCACCGAAGCTATGAAGAAAATAGTAGACCTATGCGCTCAAGACCTGCGGGCCAACTTACTCTGTCATATGGCGACAAAAACAACGACTCGCATGGTCGATAAAATCAACAACGAACTACAAGCCGCATACGACATAACAGGAATTAAAAAAATTCGATATCGACGAGGCTTGATAGAAGGATTAGGGGGAATAATAAAAGCAATCACAGGAAATATGGATGCACAAGACGCATCCGAAATCAGCAACGAAATAAACAAAATAAATAAAAAGCAAAAAACAGTAGAAGACGCCTTAAAGGGAAATGTGCAAATTTTGAACTCAACAATAGATCTTTTTAATCGATCATCAAACCGTTTGGAAGATAATCAGAAGGTGCTACAAGCTCTCGTGAAACAGATCGAACAACGGGTGGTCAACCAGTACAACGACCAAAACACCCGACAACAATTGGATGAACGAATAGCGGCTGTAAGCCTCATCGTAGAATCATTACTGAATGACGTACGACAAATAGTTAATTTTTAATAGGACTCACGAGAGGAATGGTCAGCCCAAGCATACTATCTCCAAGACAATTGACAAATTATTTGACTAACGCTTTACCCAATTTGCCAATAGGGCATACGTTCCCTACCGCGATAAACTACGCGCAAATGCCAACATTATTGGAGTTGTCAGAGGTAGGCGCGTGTAGTACGAAAACGTACATGGTACTTATAATAAAAGTACCGTTAATTGGCACTGAGGAACATAAAATCAGCAAAGCCTATCCTCTGCCTGCAAAATAAAAAATCATGGTTATCATTTTGTAGAAATAAAGAATGACCTTGTCGCGGTCGAAGCCACAAGAGAATCTTGGTTACACATAACAAAAAATGATTTAGAAAACTGTAAGGCCGTAGCGTCACATTATTATTGCCGGCCAAAGCAAGCAGCGCGTCCCGCTCATACTTGCGCATCGTGCGAGGTGGCATTGTACATTGCACCTAAAGATAAATATGCGAATTGCGACCAAAGAGTTGCTCAGATAAATAACACTCTAATTATTGCGTTAGAACGCCATGATAGGTGGCTATACGTCGCACCGGAGCCCGAAACGCTTTTCATCCATTGCGGAAAACAACCAACCGCGCACGCGACCCTTACGGGTGCAGGAACTCTGGCTATGGACGGAAAATGTTCCGTCACCGCCCCTAGTTTTAGACTAGAAACCGTCGGCGAAATAAGACAGAACGTATACGACGATTTCCTACCGCAATATAATTTATCATTCTTGTCTACAGATATGAACATACTCGATCACACATTGACAAAAATTGTATTACCTCACGAAATCATAAACGATCCAAAAGAATTAAATAGGATCAGCGAACGCGTAAAAAACATAAAGATTAAGTTAAACAAAGAGTCAAGCGATTCAAACACATATAAACATATAATAGGTAACTATTCGCTAAGCACAATCGCGCCGATAATACTCGGAATAGCCTATGTATGCTATTACCGCATAAAGCACGCAAGGAAACCTGTCCACGACGAGGACCACAACAGCGCCGAGCCGGCGCAACCAAGCGAAGCACAGTCAGCAAAAAGAAAGCTGCCCGTGCCCAAATTGACACTAAAAATCAAGCGAAACACAGCAACAACGAGTTCCGTGTAAAATGATCATACGAAAAATGTATTGAAAAAAAAATGTGTTATAATTATGCAAGAATTATTTTAAGAAGAAATAATAACTATATATATGGGATAATCACACGGGAACATGGATAAAGATTTGTAAACCGAAGGACCGACCATTAATGCAAAACAAATCCCAGGAGAGATTTGATCTTTAAAGGGGGAGGGATGTTGTGTCCGCAAACTTGTGCAATGCAAAAGTGTATTGCACTCTTGCGAAACTGCAAGAGTTCCACTCCACAGTTTGTTGCCCTCCGTGCGAGAGTTGCACTTTCGCCAAAATGCAAACGTCAAAATGACACTTTGCGACACGTCCTGACCAAGCATCTTATGCTACTTGATCTGGGGCAAATTACGACAATCCGAGTCGACAATTAAGAGAAGACACCAGGGAACAGACAGTCCTTGGTTGGCTTTTGAACGGTTCGGTCCTAAGGTACGACCGACACACTGTAAATTCAATTACAAGACCAGCCCAGTAATAAACTTATATTCCTAATCAACGAACTTGAGTTCCAACTCTTAATTTCGCAACGATCCCAAAAATACCTATCCCGGGTTCTCGAGCCGGGGATACAACACAACGAGAAAACGTTTGTACCCGTCTGTACTATCGAGCAATTGTTTGTACCCGTCTGTTATATCAAGCAATCGTTTGTACCCCCAGGTACTAACGAGTATATCGATCGTACCACCGAGAAAACGTTTGTACGCGTCTGTACTATCGAGCAATCGTTTGTAGCCGTCTGTAATATCTAGCAGTCGTTTGTACCAGTTTGTATCGAAGAGTAAATCGTTTGTACAACCGAGAAATCGTTTGTCCGCGTTTGTACTATCGAGAAATCTTTTGTACCCGTTCGTATCGAGAAGTATATCGTTTGTACGACCGAGAAAACGTTTGTACCCGTCTGTAATATCGAGCAATCGTTTGTGACCATTCGTACTGAAGAGTATATCGCTTGTACCGCCGAGAAATCGTGTGTACCCGTCTGTACTATCGAGCAATCTTTTTGACCCGGTTGTATCGACGAGTATATGGTTTGTACCAACGAGAAAATCTTTGTACCCGTCTGTACTATGGAGCAATCATTTTTACCCGTCTGTAATATCAAGGATTCGTTTGTGCCCCCTCGGACTGATGAGTATATCGTTTGTACCACCGAGAAAAGGTTTGTACGCTTCTGTACTATCGAGCAATCGTTTCTACCCATCCGTAATATCAAGCAGTCGTTTGTACCAGTTCGTATCGATGAGGATATCGTTTGTACCATCGAGAAATCGTTTGTACCCATTTGTTCTATCGAGCAATCGTTTGTACCCGTTCGTATCGAAGAGTATATCGTTTGGACCACCGAGAAAGCGTTTGTCCGCGTTTGTACTATCGAGAAATCTTTTGTACCCGTTCGTATCGAGGAGTATATCGTTTGTACCAGCGAGAAAACGTTTGTACCCGTCTGTAATATCGAGAAATCTTTTGTACCCGTTCGCATCGAGGAGTACATCGCTTGTACCACCGAGAAAACGTTTGTACCCGTCTGTAATATCGAGCAATCGTTTGTACCCATTCGTACTCAAGAGTATATCGTTTGTACCACCGAGAAATCGTTTGTACCTGTCTGTACTACCGAGCAATCGTTTGTACCCATCTGTAATATCGAGCAATCGTTTGTACCCCCAGGTACTAATGAGTATATCGATCGTACCACCGAGAAAACGTTTGTACCCGTCTGTACTATCGAGCAATCGTGTGTACCCATTTGTACTGACGAGTATATCGCTTGTACCAACGAGAAAACGTTTGTACCCGTCTGTACTATGGAGCAATCATTTGTACCCGTCTGTAATATCAAGCAATCGTTTGTACCCCCTCGTACTGATGAGTATATGGTTTGTACCACCGAGAAAAGCTTTGTACGCGTCTGTACTATCGAGCAATCGTTTGTAGCCGTCTGTAATATCTAGAAGTCCTTTGTACCAGTTCGTATCGAAGAGTATATCGTTTGTACGACCGAGAAATCGTTTGTCCGCGTTTGTACTATTAAGCAATCGTTTGTATCCGTCTGTAATATCAAGCAATCGTTTGTACCCCCTCGAACTGACGAGTATATCGTTTGTACTACCGAGAAAACGGTTGTACCCGTCTGTCCTATCGAGCAATCGTTTGTAACCATTCGTACTTACGAGTATGTCGTTTGTACCAACGAGAAAACGTTTGTACCCGTCTGTACTATCGAGCAATCGTTTGTACCCGTCTGTAGTATCAAGCAATCGTTTGTACCCCCTCGTACTGATAAGTATATCGTTTCTACCACCGAGAAAACGTTTGTACCCGTCTGTACTATCAAGCAATCGTTTGTGCCCCCTCGTACTGACGAGTATATCGTTTGTACCACCCAGAAAACGTTTTTCCCGGTCTGTACTATCGAGCAATTGTTTGCACCCATTCGTACTGTCGAGTATATCGTTTGTACCGACGAGAAAACATTGGTGCCCGTCTGTACTATCGAGCAATCGTTTGTACCCGTCTGTAGTATCAAGCAATCGTTTGTACCCCCTCGTACTGACACGTAAATCGTTTGTACCACCGAGAAAACGTTCGTACCCGTCTGTCGAGGAATCGTTTGTACCCATTCGTATCGATGAGTATGTGGTATGTACCAACGAGAAAACGTTTATACTCGTCTGTAATTTCGAGCAATCGTTTGTACCCGTTGGTATAGACGAGTATATCATTTGTACCAACGATAAAACGTTGGTACCCGTCTGTACTATCGAGCAATCGTTTGTTCCCGTTCGTGTCGACAAGTATACCGTTTGTACCGCCGAGAAATCGTTTGTACCCGTCTGTACTATCGAGCAGTGGTTTGTACCAGTTCGTATCGACGAGTATATCGTTTGTACCAAAGAGAAAACTTTTGTACCCATCTGTACTATTGAGCAAACGTTTGTACCCGTCTGTAATATCAAGCAATCGTTTGTACGCCCTCGCACTGACGAGTATATCATTTGTACCGCCGGGAAAACGTTTGAGTCCGTCTGTACTATCGAGCAATCGTTTGTACCCGTTCGTATCGACGAGTATATCGTTTGTACCACCGAGAAATCTTTTGTACCCGTTGGTATCGACGAGTATATCGTTTGTATTATCGAGCAATCGTTTTTACCGGTCCGTAACGGCGAGTATATGGTTTGTACCATCGAGAAAACGTTTGGCCCCGTCTGTACTATCGAGCAATCGTTCATATACGTCTGTACTCTACAGCAATCGTCTGTTCCCATTCGTACTGACGAGTATATCATTTGTATCTCCGAGAAAACATTTGTACCCGTCTCTCCTATTGCGCAATCGTTTGCACCCGTTCGTTTCGACGAGTATATAGTTTGTACCACGGAGACAACGTTCGTACCCGTCTGTACTATCGAGCAATCGTTTGCGCCAGTTCGTATCGACGAATATATCGTTAGTACCAACGAGAACACGTTTGTACCCATCTGTACTATTAAGCAATCGTTTGTATCCGTCTGTAATATCAAGCAATCGTTTGTACCCCCTCGAACTGACGAGTATATCGTTTGTACTACCGAGAAAACGGTTGTACCCGTCTGTCCTATCGAGCAATCGGTTGTAACCATTCGTACTTACGAGTATGTCGTTTGTACCAACGAGAAAACGTTTGTACCCGTCTGTTCTATCGAGCAATCGTTTGTACCCGTCTGTAGTATCAAGCAATCGTTTGTACCCCCTCGTACTGACAAGTATATCGTTTCTACCACCGAGAAAACGTTTGTACCCGTCTGTACTATCAAGCAATCGTTTGTGCCCCCTCGTACTGACGAGTATATTGTTTGTACCACCGAGAAGACGTTTGTACCCGTCTGTACTATCGAGCAATCGTTTGTACCCGTCTGTACTATCGAGCAATCGTTTGTACTAGTCCGTATCGACGAGTGTATCGTTTGTACCAACGAGACAACGTTCGTACCCGTCTGTACTATCGAGCAATCGTTTGTACCCGTTCGTATCGACAAGTATATCGTTTGTTCCACCGAGAATTCGTTTGTACCCGTCTGTACCATCGAATAATCGTTTGTACCCGTCTGTAATATCAAGCAATCGTTTGTACCCCCTCGTGCTGCCGAGTATATCGTTTGTACCACCGAGAAAACGTTTGTACCCGTCTGTCTTATCGACCAATCGTTTGTTCTAGTCCGTATCGACGAGTATATCGTTTGTACCAACGAGAAAACGTTTGTACGCGTCTGTACTACCGAGAAATCGTTTGTATCCGTCAGTGCTATCGAGCAATCGTTTGTACCCATTCGTACTGACGAGTATATCGTTTGTGCCAAAGAGAAAACGTTTGTACCCGTCTGTACTATGGAGTAATCATTTGTACACGTTCGTATCGACCAGTTTATCGTTTGTACCACTGAGAAACCGTTTGTATCCGTCTGGGCTATCGAGAAATCGTTTGTACCCCCTCGTACTTACGAGTATATCGTTTGTACCACCGAGAAAACGTTTGTACCGGTCTGTACTATCGCGCAATCGTTTGTACCCGTCCGTTTCGACGAGTATATAGTTTGTACCACCGAGACAACGTTCGTACCCGTCTGTACTATCGAGCAATCGATTGGACCAGTTCGTATCGACGTGTATACCAGGTGTGTAAGTATGAAACCGGAATTTTTGTACAGAAAAAACACGTTTATTGTAATGATATGATACAGAGTATCATATCATTACCGTAGGTACATCCGCCAGTTGTTGTTGTGTTTGAGCGTCGTCTTCGTCCAACAAGGCTTGCAGGTCAGCGTCTTCAAACTTTTTCGGTGGTCTTCCACGTTCTTCGTTCCTCACGTCAAAATCGCCACTTTTGAACCGTTTGAACCACTCGAAACATTGTGTTTTACCGAGAGCATGCTCACCAAACGCCTCCACAAGCATTCGATGCGATTCGGCTGCGGTTTTCTTCAGATGAAAACAGAAAAGTAGTGCTGTCGGCAAATCGTAATTTGTTGGCACAAAACTCGACATGTTTATCTCTAATAAACTAACGCTACTGAATGAAACTCATCTTATTGTGAGTTGGAAATCTTTGTCGGATATCAATACAATAACAAGACATCGCTGACGTGATGTGTCGGTAACTGCATCGACATCTAGCGCCACCTATGGGCAAATTCCGGTTTCATACTTACACACCTGGTATCGTTAGTACCAACGAGAACACGTTTGTACCCATCTGTACTATTGAGCAATCGTTTGTACCCGTCTGTAATATCAAGCAATCGTTTGTTCCCCCCTCGAACTGACGAGTATTTCGTTTGTACCACCGAGAAAACGGTTGTACCCGTCTGTACTATCGAGCAATCGTTTGTAACCATTCGTACTGACGAGTATATCGTTTATACCAACGAAAACACGTTTGTACCTGTCTGTACTATCGAGCAATCGTTTGTACCCGACTGTAATATCAAGCAATCTTTTGTACCCCCTCGTACTGACAAGTATATCGTTTGTACCACCGAGAAATCGTTTGTATCTGTCTGTACTATCAAGCATTCGTTTGTACCCCCTCGTACTGACGAGTATATTTTCCTACTCATACCGTTGGTACCACCGAGAAGACGTTTGTACCCGTCTGTACTATCGAGCAATCGTTTGTACCAGTCCGTATTGACGAGTGTATCGTCTCTGCCAACGAGAAAACGTTTGTACCCGTCTGTACTATCGAGCAATCGTTTGTACCAGTTTGTATCGACGAGTATATCGTTTGTACCAACGAGAAAACGTTTGTACCCGTCTGTACTATCGAGCAAACGTTTTTACCCGTCTGTAATATCAAGCAATCGTTTGTACCCCCTCGTACTGACGAGTATATCATTTGTACCACCGAGAAAACGTTTGTACCCGTCTGTACTATCGAGCAATCGTTTGTACCCGTTTGTATCGACGAGTATATCGTTTGTACCACTGAGAAATCATTTGTACCCGTTGGTGTCGACGAGTATATCGTTTGTACTATCGAGCAATCATTTGTACCGGTCCGTATCGGCGAGTATATCGTTTGTACCACCGAGAAATCGTTTGGACCCGTCTGTACTTTCGAGCAATCGTTCGTATCCGTCTGTACGATCGAGCAATCGTCTGTACCCGTTCGTACTGACGAGTATATCGTTTGTACCTCCAAGAGAAAGTTTGTACCCATCTGTACTTTCAAGGAATCGTTTGTACCCATTCGTACTGGCGAGTATATCGTTTGTACCCATCTGTACTATCAAGCAATCGTCTGTACCCGTTCGTATCGACGAGCATATCATTTGTACTGCCGATTCATCGTTTGTACCCATCTACGTTTACCTGGATTTATTTACTTAGATTTACTTATTTACTTTTTTTATTGTTTTTTTCCTTCGGTACACGCTTTTCGCGTTTGTTACCTATTCTTCCCCACATGATGACCGTTCTTTCCTCTACTGTTTACTCCTTTTTTTCTCCATCTTTCTCTCTGTTCCCCCCTCTTGCGGCCGCAGCCGACTTCCCCCTCCGTATCATATTCATCATGACATTTTCTGTCATGGGTATAGGGAAACTGCGGAAAACCTATACCACTACAGCCTCTCATCGAGTTCGCCCCCCGGTCATGGAACTTGTCTTATTTCGCCGCGAAATGCCGAAGAAAAACATTTCACGACCAAATGTACGCGACCGGGATTCGAACCCGGGACCTCCCTGTCCGCTGGTTTAGTGGCGAGCACGTTAACCACTAGACCATCGCACCGGTTCTACTTATTTACTTTACGAAACTCACGCTTGGCGGTACAAACGATATACTCCTTGGGACGAACAAATAGAAATGATTGCTCGTTGATACAAACGACATACTCGTCAGTATGGACCGAAACACATGATTTAACGCTGTTACAAATGATTTACTCGCTGGTACGAACGGGTACAAACGAGTTCTCGGTGACAGAAACCCAAGCAAACGATTTCTCGGTGGCACAAACGATATACTCATCACTACGAATGGGTACAAACGATTTCTCGGTGATACAAACGACATACTCGTCAGTACGAATGGGTACAAAAGATTACACGGTGGTAGAAACGACATACTCTTCTATACGAATGAGTAGAAACAATTGCTAGGTGGTCCAAACGATATACTTGTCGGTACAAACGGAAATTTAGAAAAAACTCGAAAATTTTGTTCAAAAAAAAATTTGAAAAAAAAATTCAAAAAAAAATGTCCAACAGTACAAGCGGGTACAAACGATTCTCTTTTCAATCGCGTTCATTCAAATTGTTCAGCTCTAAATGGGTTGCGGTCCATTTTTCCATGCCCTCGTACTTTTTTCCCCCTTAAGGTACAAACGAAATTGAAGGCGGTACAAACGGGTACAAACCGAGTACAAACGAATGCAAAAAAAATTACTTTCTGTAAAGTAAGTTGCCAACTTCACACACGTCTTCCGAACATCGCTCACATTGTACCCAAAATTGAATGTTACATCTCTTATGGGGAGTGTCGGTAAAAACGGCTGACTGGTTGGAGGTGATTTCGAGATTTCATTGAGTTTTTTTTATAGAAGTTTTCAAATAAAGTCGTCTTGTTGAGCGAGCACCGTGCTTCATTGTAAATACAACAGATTTCATGAGCAGTAATTCTATCAACTTTTTTAATACAACGTATTAGACTTCAAAACTTCACGTATATATACTACTATCCCCTCCCTATCCCTCATGTAAGAAATCGGTAACCTAAATCTGAACGTCTCCTCGCAGAGGATGTAGCACTAACCACAATCTTTATTAACCACTAGCTTCGTTGACTACGACTAAAGTGGAGTGCGAAATTAACACAGTGATTGAAAAATGGAGCATCATCATCGTGAAAAAATTGCTCGCGTTTGTCATTACATTTCAACTGATATACATATGAACAGTTTACTACCTCGTTTAATTGAAACAGGGGTTTTTAATGAAGATGATGTAAACATTCCTCGATGGATGGTATGTACTTTAGTTTTAAATTATTTTTTCATGAAACTGCATTCAGAATAAAGCTCCATAATTTCAGGAGCAAATGACTGATTATGTGGAAACTGTACGTGATATCTTGGATACGATAAAAACACGTGGACCTTATGCATTTGCTAATTTATTGCTGAGTCTACGTCAAAGTGGGAGTCAACACCGCAGAGT
>OZ023321.1:40301875-40386875 GCA_964007375.1 Ophion obscuratus
TGCATGAATCTTTATGATTCAACCACCATTTTAAAATTTTAAATAAATTTTGTAATGCACAATTGTTTCATGCTTTTTGCATCGTAGAGCCGATGCAGGGCCGATATTCATCGGATAGCGATAGTGGGGCAAGGGTTTACGTGACTGCATTTCTGGGAATGCGTCCGTGGGACCCATCGATAAGTATATATTCCCACATGCTAGTCTGACTCAGTGTGCATTGTTTCAACGGTTTTGTACGACGGACACACGCCGAAGGCGAAGCGCAATAAAATTTAATCTTATAAAATATTTATGTAAACGTTGAGAGCTCGGGCGCATATGCAGGCTGAAAAATATCGATACTTAATCCTAGACAAAGATGCTTTGTGCGTTGGTCGCTTGGTCACGTACGCAAGCCATGAGACACAGCGAGTTATATTAACGAAAAAATATATGAGCATATATTTTTACTTTGTATTTATGTTTGTTCTTATTCTATGGATATGAGAATAAAGTATTTGCTCTAATTAAGGCAATTTATGCGGTTGGCTTAAAAGTATGATACTCGCGAAAATGTAATGAGAGAGTACACATCCCGCTCTCAGAATCGCTACTTCCTTCACGACAAAGTTTCTCCCAACAATGAACCCTTGTAGATCGACAAATGTAGGAACAGACATAACGAAGATGTATTGGCTCGATCAAGTCGATAGCAAGATCAATTGATGACTGACGTTAATATTTAAGGAACTCGTCTTCAAATTATTTATTCATTGAGCTGGGGTTAATTGCTGATCTATACAATTTTACGAACCATGTTTGTCAATGGACAATATTCAACAACGCGATCGTGCAAGATCAAACAATAGGTAGCAGTATTTGGTGGCAAATCTTCCTTACATTCAAGCTCTATTCGCACGTCCACGGTGGCATTTTTCACAGACTCGTTCTGACGCGAGCAATCGATAATCGTGAGAGGGCCGTTATATTGAACCTTTGCGATAGTGTGTTACGTCCCGGAGGGAGATTTAGATGGGACTCGCGAGGTTGCCGATTTAGAGCGCGAAAGTTCGAATTGAATTAGATTTCGCAGTGAGTCTTTGTTTGGCTTCCGCGTGAGTTCCGAACACAGTTTAATAACAATTTCGATTGAGACGAATTTGAGGTGCGTGATTCTGGTAAGAGAGTTGGATCCGCCCGATGGATTGATCGTTGATCAAATAAATGTTCAGACACGTAGATTTTGTCTTATTTCACGTAGTTCACGTTTATTACGTTTAACTCTTACAAACATATAATTTCGGTACAACGATAGTTACGCGTACAATGATTACACGGAAACGCGGAGCGAAAGGGTTTAACCTTGTAAGTCGACTGTTCAGTTCGGAGTTCGGATACAGAGAGTCTGCTCCTTCGTGATATGAAAATTAGGAAAGTCTGGTTGTAGGGGAAGGAGCTTTTTTGGGGGAATGCATTTTTGGATCAGAGCTTCTTAGTGATTGGTTAATCAATCGTGAGAATGTACGCTGCCTTACGTGACAGGTCGGCGTCATGCGTGGGAATAGTTTTGTTCGTCTACTTATTAGGTCATCGCTATGGTGAATGCAGCCATTGTTCTATGTCCGAGGATCGGGTTCAGCGACCGAGGTTTCGTGGGTCTTGCGATATGACCGGGTGATGTGTTCTCGCGCAAGCGAGTTTTCCTCGTGGGATTGTTTGGGTCTTAGGACAAGGCAGGATTGTGGCATAGTTCGGTCCCTGCATTTTGTTCGAGTGCTCTAGGCGTAGGGTTTCTCTTCCGAGGCTGCGAGTACGCTCCTCTCGTAAATTCGTCTGTCGTTGGCTATGTTTATGCGTGGGCGCCTACGTGCGACGGTTTCGCTTTTAGTCTTGTGGTACGTTTCGGCTATCGCTCGCTTAGCGTTAAAGAAATATAGGTTTTTGGTCGATGAATGAGGGTGCTGCTATCGTGCATACTTGCCATCATGGTTTCAAGAAGAGAGAGAAAAAAAGGTGAAGGCTGGGACGTAACACCTCCCTCCTTCAAGATTGAGCGTCTCGCTCAATTAGATTCAATTATAATTGTAATCGAAAGGTACGATCGCACGATTTGTGAGCTGGCATCGTCATTTATCGATTTACAATGTAGCTTAAGTATATTAGGAGATAGATATTGTTTGTTATTTGATACAGTAACATAATGCAGTACCATAATGATTGCGAGAAGTTACATTTCGCTTTGATTAATTTTATTCTTAGATTCTATCTGGTGTTTATCCACCAGGGTAAAGGAAGAAGAAAAGGTATGTATATATTTTGATTTTATCCTACGCATTGTTAACGTATGTCTTCAAGTGATAGTCGTATAATTTTTATCTTATTTGCTAAAATATGTTTGTTAAGTAATAGTCGCATGTTTTAACCTAGTTTGTGGAAGTCGAGTTCGGTGGGGCGCGATGGGTGAGTTTATATGATGTGGGAGGAGTCGTGCAGGTGTGAGTGCATCGGGCTTTCGTTTAGGTGTGGTTGTTTGCTAGTGTGCTAATTTAGCCCGATCGCAGTGGATGATTTTTCGCGTATTGTTTCCTAGTGCGATTTCGATGTCGTTTTGGCCTGGAAAAATTTGTGTTATCTCATAAGGACCTAAGTAGATGTCGTCAAATTTTCCTATTCGCTGATTTTTAATCAGGTAGATTTGATCTCCGATTTGGAATTTTACGGGGTTGATTTTCTTATCGTAGTGAGTTTTGGATTTTTGTTTGGCATTTTCGAGGTTGTTGCGAGCTAATTGTCGTACTTCTTGTAAATGATGAGCAAGGTTTCTCACGTGTTCGTCGTACGTTAAGA
Organism: Ophion obscuratus; assembly: GCA_964007375.1. Taxonomy (NCBI): domain Eukaryota; kingdom Metazoa; phylum Arthropoda; class Insecta; order Hymenoptera; family Ichneumonidae; genus Ophion; species Ophion obscuratus. The sequence continues at coordinate 40,304,705 of OZ023321.1, forward strand.
TTTCGTCGAGATATGAAAATTGTGAGGGTAGTCGTGCTACCTTGCCTAGGACTACCTGGAATGGTGTGTATTTCGTGCCTTCGTGTACGCTTGTGTTGTATGCGAAAGTTGCCAGCCGTAACCACTTATGCCAATCTTTTTTATTGGTGTAATGTTTCAGGTAATCCGTGAGCACTTGATGACTTCGTTCGAGCGATCCGTTCGATTGTGGATGGAATGCTGTCGTTTTAATTTGTTTGATTTTTAGGATCCTCGTTAATTGTTTCATTACACGGCCGATGAAAGCTGCACCTTGGTCTGTCAATATTACTTTAGGACATTCGAATAAGCATATGAATTCCGTGACTAGTGCGTAAGCGATTTCGTGCGCGGTCGCGCTCTTTTGATTCTGGGGTGATCGGTCCGACTATATCCATTGCAATTTTGTCGAATACGCTGATCGGAGTATCTGTAATTACCATGGGTTGTTTGGTTTTTATTCTCACCAACTTTTTCCTCTGGCAACTGGCGCATTGACGAATGTAATCTTCTACTTGTTTTTTGAGATTGTCCCAAAAATATTGTTGTCGGATTCTGTTGTATGTTTTGGTTACGCCCTTATGACCTGCTATTGGAGATTCGTGGCATTCTTTTATGATGTCGAGCCTGTCTTGCTCTGGTGGGACAGTAATTTCGTCGCTGCAGATTTTTATTTGGATTTCGGTATCCGCGAAAATTTCTCGAATGATGCTTTTTATTTTTGCCCATGCTGAGTCGTTAAGGTTACTGCGCTTCTGAGAAAATGCTGCTGATTTGACGTTCAATTCTACCATCGTTGTTTTCAGATTTCGGAGGGATTTGTTAAGATTTTCTTTCGTTAAGGATGATGTGGAGTTTTCCTGTGTTACGAGAGCGAACACTCGTTTCTTCGGTGTTCCCGATATGAGGACTTGTCCAATTTCGAAGATGTTAGTTGGGGATAGATTTTTTAGTAAGCCCATCTCGATTAATCGTTTGCCGATATCGTTCGAGACTGTACCATCGGCAGAAATGAAACAAATGTAATTGTTTTTTGTCATTTCGATGTTGTCTCTTGTTTCGATGACGTTAATGAATTCCGTTTGTTGCTCGTTGTTTTTTATTGGCTCCTCTTCAGTGGTATTTGTTCTGCTATTGTCGTTTCCGTTTTCTATCGTGGGGGGGGGGGGGGATTATGGAATGGTGTCAGGTAGGGGGCATTTTCTTGTTGATGAAAAGATTCGTTTTCGGAGCTGTTGGCGTTTGCAACGTTTGGAAGAGTGGGTGGGGGTTGTTCTTGGCCCGGAGAATTCCTGATTATTTTTGCTTGTGAAGTACTCCTGGGTGGCCTTTTTTTACCCTTCGCTACTTGTGCACGTGGGGCACTAGTGTGTGCGTGATTGCTTGCATCAGGGCAGCAAAAACATTTTTTGGGTATTCGTGGTCTGGAGGATTTACGAGTGGCTAAAATGGCTGGTTCCCCTTTTTTGGCGATGGCTCTTACATCGTCCGTGCGCTGTTCTACGTTGGTAGTTGGGGGTCCCGTGACTTGACTTTTATGACTTTCATCTGTTGATTTTCTATCTTCGTTTGAAAAGCCTACGTCCATAGGTTCAGTGATGTGATTGTCCGTGAGACTTTTCTTTTCGTTAAGAGGGAACAATTCATCCTCTCTAAGAGATTCTTCGCTCGTATTTCCATGACTATCTGGACGGGTAGGCATTTGGTAGAATTTCCTTTTGGTACGTCCAGTGGGTGATGGAGTGAGTCCTAGTGTTTCGTGAGCGCGGTTTTCGAAATTTATGGCAATATTGCTTACACTATCGTCGCTCGATTCTTGCTCCGAAGATGAACATGTTCCGAGAGTGGCGAAGTTACTCGGCGCCATGTGGGTAATGTCTTCCTCGTCTCCCGAAGACGATGTAGATTCGGGTTTTTAAGGGTTCCCGAAGGGGAGATGCCGACGTGTGTGGCTTCTTCGTTTCACTAGTACTTTGAGTTTTTCCCTTCGATATTCTGGTGAATACGATTCCTGGTTTTCCGAGGAATTCAAGTTTTGATGCTCTGAGGAATTTGATGATTGTTGCTTTGAAGAACTTGGTCTTCGATGCTCTGAAGAGTTTGTTTTTTGGTGTTTTGGAGGATTTGATTCTTGATGCTCTGAGGAATTTGATTCTTGATGCTCTGAAGAATTTGATTTGTTACGTGGCCTCTTTTTGTTGAGGTCTTTGATGATCGGTTGATCAGGCCGGTCACCTTGAGTTAGATTTGATCCTTTGGCAAGCGGGCTTACGTACGTTTCTCTCGGAATTGCCGTATCTGTAAGGTTGCTTGTTTGGGGAATCGAGATTGTTTGATTTTGAATTTCGTTCGATCGCTCTGCAATGGGACTCACGTACGTTTCTCTCGGAATTGCCGTATCTGTGAAGTCGGTTGCTCGAGGAATAGATATTGAATGAATTAGTGGGGAAGCATTCGTGATGTCTTCCTCCGAAGTAGTTTTTGATTTTTTGAGTTTTTTATTATTGGCGCTTGGATCCGATGACGAATATGTTCTCGCGATGCCTGGGTTTGGATGTAGAGTTTTTCCTCCGTATGGGGTGTCGTTAGTACGCCATTTGAATTTGATAGGGAGAGTTATTGGATTTCGAGAAAGTGCGTCGGCGTTTGTATTAACTCTTCCTGGCTTGTACTGGATTTTGAAATCGAACTCTTTTAATCTTTCTCTCCATCTCAGCACGCGTGACGTCGGGTCGTTCATAGAGTTTACCCAGACGAGTGGCCGGTGGTCGGTCAGTAGGGTGAATGGCCTGCCATAAAGATAGGGTCGGAAGGTTTTTAAGGCAAACACCACAGCGACCATTCCTTTTTCCAAAGTGCAATAATTTCTTTCGGCCTTGTTAAGGACCCTTGAAGCGGCTGCGACCATGGGGTCTTCTCCGACTTTTCCTTGCGAAAGGATTGCGCCGACGGCGTAGTTGGATGCGTCGGTTGTTACGATGAAAGGTTCCGAGAAATTTGGGGATTGGAGAATCGGTGTTGAGCATAGCTTGTCTCGCAATGTTTCGAATGCTAATTGATGTTGAGATGTCCAATGAAATTTAACATTTTTGCTAGTGAGATCCGAAAGGGGTTTTGCAATTGCTGCGAAATTTTTTATGAAGCGGCGATAGTATCCAGCTAGACCTAAGAATTCTTTTACGTTCTTTGGATTTTTCGGTATTTTGAATTCTCTCACGGCTTCGATGTTTTTTGGATCGGGTTTTAATCCATCTGCAGAGATTTGATGTCCCAGATATCTTACTTCAGTTCTTAAGAATTCGCATTTATCCGTTTGGAGAGTTACATTTGCGTTACGTAATCTTTCCGCAAGTTTTCTAAATTTGCTTTCGTGTTCCTTGATTGATCGTGCGTAGATTACTATATCGTCTAGATATACGAATAAATCATTACCCTGTAATCCTTTTAGAACAAGGTCCATCAATCGTTGGAATGTGGCTGGTGCATTTTTTAGTCCGAATGGCATTCTATTGAATTCGTAGTGACCGTGAGGGGTCGTAAAGGCTGTTTTGTGTTTGTCTTTCGGATCCATTTCTATCTGATGAAAGCCAGATGCTAGGTCAAAAATGGAGAAGTACTTCGCACCGCCGAGTTGGTCAAGGATGTCTGTTATTAACGGCAGGGGGTAAGCATCTCCTATTGTGACATCGATTAACTTTCTGAAATCGATTACGAGTCTCCATCGTTTATTGCCTTTTGAGTCTGCTTTTTTCGGAACTATCCAAACTGGTGAATTATACGCTGACTTCGAGGGTTCAATGATATTTAATTGTAGCAGATCGTTAATTTGTTTTTCTATTTCCGGTCTTTGGAATGGCGGATGTCTGTACTGCCTTGTATTGACCGGTCGATCGTCTACAGTAGGAATTCGATGTTTGCATTCGTTTGTTGATCGGAGGGGTTCACCAGGTAGATGAAAGAGGTCTACGTATTCTTCTACGAGTGTAGATACCGCATTACGCTCTTCGTCATTGAGGTGATTAAGCCGCAAAAGACTCATTACTCCGTTGGCACGGTTTTCTCGCGTCCGAGGGTTTTTGTGCTCTAGGGTCTGTGTATTCGCGGTGTGGTCATCCTCTTGATCGTTCTTGTCTGTACTCATATCGAAAGGATAGAGACTAATTACGGGAACCTCTACTCTGACGTCCTCGTTCAAGGTATTGATAGCGTACAGGTATGCTTTGCCATTGGTATTTTTAACCAATGCTTCGCCTGCAAAGATGCCATCTCGAAATGGTATACGGGGTACGTAACCTGTCTCTAGTGGGTTTCCGACTCGAATGAATATGATCGTTTTCTGTCTGGCCCGCAGAGGAAATGATTCTGTGTTTGTAAATGGGATGTCCACGTTATTGACTCGTACGTATCGCCCTTCCCAGTCGATTCTACCTTTACTTTCTCCGATTGTTTCATGACCGAGGATTGCGTCGAATTCAACAGGGAAGTCGTCCGGGACGACATTGAATGTTACGGACTGGTCATGAATTGCAATGTTGATTTGTCCGAGTGTCCTGGGTCTATCGATGATCGAAATTCCGTATAATTCGTAAATTATGAGATTGTTTATGAGATGTGGGTGACGAATATTTTCGATTTTGATCAAATTTAATTGTGAGCCTGAGTCTGCGAGAAATAATGTTTGCGTTTTCTTCAGATCTTCTGATTCAATGCTAATTGTGGGTGAGTGGTAGTTATTCGTTCGTGTGCTCAGGTTACAAGAGGCTCGGAGGATATTTTGTTTCGTTTCCGATTTTACTGTGTCTGGCGTCCTTGGGTGTTTGGGCCCGTCGAGACGCCTGGTGGAGGGGTCGTTGACTCGTTTCCCGGCTGTTTTCCGGCTTGAGCCTCGTCTTTTCTCCCATTATTATATGCTCGTTTACGGCATTGATTTATGAAGTGGCCCGGTTTTTTACAATAGTTGCATGATATGTTACTTCTGTTTGTAGCGTCTTTTGTTGAGTTGTCTTTTGCCAGAAGGTAGCAATCATTTGTTGTGTGGTTTGTCTTTTTGCAATAATTGCAGAATTTGCTCGGGTTTGCACGAAAGGTTGAGCTTCCGGGTTTATTTTCATTTTGACTATTTGATTTGTTGAAAGGTTGAATTGGTAGGCAAATATTTTCCGATTGTGTATTTTCGTGTATTGGTAGGCATTGGTAGTATTTCGTGTATTGGTAGGCAAGTATTACGATTGTGTATTTTCTGGGTCGATTGGTCCTAACGTTTTTTCGATATCCGTTGCTTGTTTGAAAATGCTTTCGAGATTTGGGTACCGTTTGCATGCTATATGGGGGCGATAGGCGGCGTTAAGACCTCTTCGAAATTGATCAGTCGCTATGTCTTCCGCGAAAATTTTCGCTCCTTCGATGGAACGTAAGTTCGAATTCTCGATGGCTTGGTTTGTCTTTTTCAAGCGAGTGTTTAGTCTACTGTAGAAGCTGAGTACCGTTTCTTTATCTTTTTGGGAAAATGTGCTCATTTCCGTGATCCAGGTGAGAGGGGGTTTGGAAGGGATGAATTTTCGTTTTAGGATGTCTGTGAACTCATCGATTGTTGTTATTGTAAAGCTTTCGAGACTATCGCAAGCGATTCCTTTGCATTTACTCTTTAAGAGTGTGACTATTAATCGTTCGCCTACAGCTGGGATGAATTCTTTCGCGTTATCGCAATAGCTCAAAAAATTGTTTAACGAACATGTTTTAGGCGTCCCATCGAACTCGGGTAAATATCTTGTGAAATCTCGATAATTAGCGTGTAGTGGATATACATTATTTTCAAAAGACGCTTGATAATAGTTATGCGCATTTGGTGGTGGAATCGTTGTCTGTGATGTGTAGATTTGACTCTGTTGAGCTGGGTGATGGGCTTCCGAAGTCTCCATTTGGATTGGTGTAGACATTATGAGTTTATGACTTACTCAGTGATGATCTTGTAGCTCGCTCGTGCCAATGATGTTTTATTGCAGCCAAGTGGCGTTGGACTACTTGACTTGTCGTGAGGTGCGGCTGGTGTTTTGACCTGCAGTCCGGGTGTGCGTCGCTGGCTCGGGTCTGCTCGTCGTCCTTGCGTCCCTCGTTAATTTATGGCTCTGCGTCCCTTGTGTTGATCTCGGTGCGACGTTGGTGTGGAGCACTTGTTCGTTTCACACGGAAGAGAGTCCTTTTATTTTATTTTTATTTTTACACGATAGTTTATTCCGCGTTCGTGATCCATTTTTCACCGACACCGGATTGATTGTCACCAGTATTATAACCGATGAATTGTCTCTTTGTTTTTCCGCTGCCACCAGTTTTATTAACCGATGGGGTTTTTATTAAAAGTTTTTTTTTTCGCTGCCACCAGTTTTATTAACCGATGGGGTTTTTATTAAAAGTTTTTTTTTTCGCTGCCACCAGTTTTATTAACCGATGGGGTTTTTATTAAAATTCTATTTTCCGCTGCCACCAGTTTTATTACTGATGGGTAATTTATTTGAAGTTTTTTTTTCTTTTTTCCGCTGCCACCAGTTTTATTGTATACTAAACTGTTACGTCCCGGAGGGAGATTTAGATGGGACTCGCGAGGTTGCCGATTTAGAGCGCGAAAGTTCGAATTGAATTAGATTTCGCAGTGAGTCTTTGTTTGGCTTCCGCGTGAGTTCCGAACACAGTTTAATAACAATTTCGATTGAGACGAATTTGAGGTGCGTGATTCTGGTAAGAGAGTTGGATCCGCCCGATGGATTGATCGTTGATCAAATAAATGTTCAGACACGTAGATTTTGTCTTATTTCACGTAGTTCACATTTATTACGTTTAACCCTTACAAACTTATAATTTCGGTACAACGATAGTTACGCGTACAATGATTACACGGAAACGCGGAGCGAAAGGGTTTAGCCTTGTAAGTCGACTGTTCAGTTCGGAGTTCGGATACAGAGAGTCTGCTCCTTCGTGATATGAAAATTAGGAAAGTCTGGTTGTAGGGGAAGGAGCTTTTTTGGGGGAATGCATTTTTGGATCAGAGCTTCTTAGTGATTCGTTAATCAATCGTGAGAATGTACGCTGCCTTACGTGATAGGTCGGCGTCATGCGTGGGAACAGTTTTGTTCGTCTACTTATTAGGTCATCGCTATGGTGAATGCAGCCATTGTTCTATGTCCGAGGATCGGGTTCAGCGACCGAGGTTTCGTAGGTCTTGCGATATGACCGGGTGATGTGTTCTCGCGCAAGCGAGTTTTCCTCGTGGGATTGTTTGGGTCTTAGGACAAGGCAGGATTGTGGCATAGTTCGGTCCCTGCATTTTGTTCGAGTGCTCTAGGCGTAAGGTTTCTCTTCCGAGGCTGCGAGTACGCTCCTCTCGTAAATTCGTCTGTCGTTGGCTATGTTTATGCGTGGGCGCCTACGTGCGACGGTTTCGCTTTTGGTCTTGTGGTACGTTTCGGCTATCGCTCGCTTAGCGTTAAAGAAATATAGGTTTTTGGTCGATGAATTAGGGTGCTGCTATCGTGCATACTTGCCATCGTGGTTTCAAGAAGAGAGAGAAAAAAAAGGTGAAGGCTGAGACGTAACAAGTGAGCAAAGAATTATCACTATTACAGCCGTAATAAGATTTACGGAATTGAGAGTACATATTGAACAAAATGGTGAACCTGTGTTGGTCCAAGTCCAAATTCAAATCATCGTAAGGATAGGATTCCGAGTTGAGATAAAGTTTAACATTGGCGAGTTTGCAGTCGTCGAATAGTGTAATGTCCTTTGCCATAGCATTTTATTTTGCCAGTCTGTAGCGCAAATATTACATATCTTGGTTTCTCTAGCCGGGAGGCAGCTTTTACAGTCCATGAGTGTTTCGTTGTGCTTTGAAGCACTGGATACTCGAATAGATCCCAAGAGCGCAAGCTCATTTTAAGTATCGCCCACTTTCCAATGTTCAAAGTAATGACAATTTAGTTATCTTTTTTAATATTTCGTGAGGCAGAAAAAAATGGGTCGTCGACCTAATTTAAGCATCGAAAAGCGTGCATCAATCCTTGCTCTTTGCAATGAAGGGTTCAAAATTCGCTACATTGCAAATCGATTGAAAATACCCAAATCAACCGTTGGGGATGCTATAAAAAGCTTCAGAGAGACACAATCGAACCGCGATAAAAATTGTTCCGGGAGGCCTCCTGTTACTTCCAAAGCGGAAGACCAATCAATAATTGTGATGTCTAAAAGGAATCGAAAACTTACGGCGGCAAACATCCAAGCGCAGTTTGTCGAAAGTCGTGGAAAAAACATTTCAATTACGACGATTAAACAACGCTTGCGCCGCGCACAATTATACGGAAGAGTCGCAACGAAAAAGCCACTCTTGCGCTGTGGAAACAAAAAGAATCGATTGAATTGGGCCCGCAAGCACAAGAATTGGACGATCGAAGATTGAAAACGGGTGTTATGGACCGACGAATCCAAATTTGAAATATTTGGAGGAAAACGTCGAGTTTTCGTTCGTCGCTCAGCTAACGAGAAAATGCATCCTGATTGCGTAATTCCAACCGTTAAACACGGCGGCGGTTCTGTAATGGTGTGGGGATCTTTTTCGTATGCTGGTGCGGGGGACCTCTACCGAGTCAAAGGATTCCTGGAACAAAAAGGATATCATGCGATTCTGAAAAACCACGCTGTTCCTTCTGGAAAGCGACTCATCGGAAGGGGGTTCGTTTTTCAACAAGACAACGACCCGAAACATACTTCAAAATTTTGCTCGAAGTATCTTGAAACGAAGCAAAAAAGTGGGGAGCTTCAAATTATGCAATGGCCTCCTCAATCTCTCGATCTCAATCCCATAGAGCTGCTGTGGGATGAAATGGATCGGCAAGTGCGCAAGGTCACGCATTCATCCGCCGAAAAGCTATGGGAATCCCTACAAAAATCATAGATAGAAACCCCCCGAGAGACATTCGAAAAACTTGTGGAGAGGATGCCGCGTGTAGTAAAGAGCGTGCTGTCAGCGAGAGGAGGTTTTTTCGACGAGACCAAAGTATAATATGTAAATAAAAAAATTAATTATATTCTTATCATGGTGTTGAGATCAATCGAGTTCCGTCCGGTAATAAATTTAAAAAAAATTTCGCAAAAAAAATCTGAAAAAATTCTCATGAACTCAACAAAAAGTAACGCAACTTTTTACCGTCTTGAGGTTTTATTGTAAACCTCGTCGTTTTCGTACTCCGGAGCAATTTTCATATTGTAAATTTTTATCGAAAAAACGAAATATTTTTGGGAAAAAAAATCGCAAGAATTTGTCTACAAAACGAAATTGAAGCTTAGGCTTCCCCTTTTATGATTTTAATAGGAGAAATGCATAAAAAAAGATTTTTACTGTAAACGGGGTCCACTCACAAAACAACAAAAAAAACGACAAAAAATTGTCGTTTTCAAAACTGGGTGCCAAGTGTAAAAAAAATCGTAAAAATTTTTTTGATCAGCCAAAATGTAGGTAAATCCCCCCTCTTTAAAATGCCGTTGGTCAAATTGGCCTAGCCTAACTACCGGTGAAATGGCATGAAGCACCGTTCGCGCACTTTTTTCAACTCTTGTCAGGAAACTTTCCGCCGGTAGTGTAGTTTCGAAAAAAAGCCATAGGTGGTGATAATTGAAAAATTTTCAAGGCAGGTTATAGGGATAGCGTCATAGCGTCAGTTTGCGAATAGAAGCGACGCTACTCGTGTTTAAACGCTCCGAATCGTTTCGTTTATAAATATCGAACGCTCAGAACTATTCTTTGCACATCGAAATGGATAATCCGAAAGTGTACGCGGGGAAAAAGGGAACAAAATGGAGCTATGTGACGAGGAGTCGAACGAAAATTTCGAATCCAAAATCTCCGAACCGTTATAGCTCCGAAAATAGTTCTGCAGAGTATGTGAGCACGACGGCGAAAAAGTTAAAATCGTCGGACGATTTAGAGGTCGGTGTTATTAACGATTTCGGTTATCGTATAGTACACCTCGTCAATGCATTGAACATTATATCGACGTTAGTGAAGTGCAAAGTGTGTGATCGCAATATAAAGTTTACTGAAAAAAGTTTGCGCGGACTCGGATTGAAAATCGAGGTCGATTGCGGCCATTGTGAAAAAGTGCAAATCAATTCGTGTCCTATGATTGACAATGCATACGAAATAAATCGTCGGATTGTATTCAGTATGCGTCTTCTTGGCGTCGGTTTGAATGACCTGATGAAGTTTTGTTCATTTATGGACCTACCGCGCCCCATATTTCAGTCTTTCTACGATCGAATCTTAAATTCGATTTCGATTGCCACTAAAGCTGTGAGCACAGTGAGCAAACAAAAGGCTGCACTTGAGGAGGAGACAATTTCGTTGGAAAATGGGGTGGAGGACGGAATTATCGTTTCAGGCGACGGATCGTGGCGTAAGCGCGGTTTCAGCTCGCTTTTCGGCATAACATCGCTAATCGGCTGGTACACTAAAAACGTGATCGACGTTATGGTGAAATCTAAATATTGCAAAGCTTGCGAGCATTGGGGAAGAAAGAAAGCACCGCAGAGTACTGGGAATGGAAAAGTACCCACGACGATGAGTGCCAGGCGAACCATAGCGGCTCCTCCGGAAAAATGGAAGTCGACTCAGCTGTCGAAATATTTCGACGGTCTGAAGAGCTCTATGGCATAAAATATAAATATTATATTGGTGACGGCGATTCTAAAACGTTTGTGGGCATATCGAATAGCGATCCATACGACGGTTTCGAGATAAAAAAAATAGTGCATCGATCATGTCCAAAAACGTATGGGGACGCGCCTCCGCGAAATCATGAAAAAACAAAAAGGATTGTCTGGCAGAGGAAAGCTCACCGGAAAATTGATTGACGAGTTGAGCACATATTACGACTTGGCTATTCGGAGGAAGAGCGATGATGTTGAAAAAATGAGGAAGGCAATTTAGGCAACTGTCAAACATAAAATATCCACAGATAGTGAGCCACAACATGACGATTGCCCAGAGGGAGCCGAGTCGTGGTGTTCGTGGCAGCGAGCGGTCGCAAGCGGTAATATTTCTGAATATTGCCATAAGCCGCCTCTTCCTGAGGAAGTATTGGAGGCAATTACGCCAGTCTTGGAAAATTTAAGCAGAGACGATTTGCTGCAGCGTTGTTTGGGCGGCTTCACGCAAAACAACAACGAAAGCTACAACAAATCAGTTTGGGCAATAGCCCCCAAGTGTCAGTTCGGGAGCAAAAAAATCGTCAATATTGCAGCTGATATCGCGGTATTATTATTCAATGATGGCCTGAGAAGCCTCATGAAAGTTTTGGAGACGTTGGAGATAACTATCGGCCCAAATTGTTTGAATTTTTGCGTTGAAACCGACGCAGCGCGGATCGAGCTGGCGGAGCGCTCGCTCACAGACGCTGCGAAAGAGGCAAGAAGAGCCTCTACAAGTTCGAGAAAAGATGCTAGGGACAATGATTTGCTTCTTGAAGGCCAGCTATATGGTGCCGGCATCGCTGATTAAAGGTAAACATTTTTTTTTTCCAATTTATCGCATATAGTAACAAACCTAAAACTTTGAACGCGTTTTTCTCAAAACCACTTTTTTGAGTGCGGCACGCAGCAGAACTCGAGCAATTTTTATCCGATCTACTTCAAATTTGGACTGCATCAATAAAACTAGATTATCTAAAGAAGTACATAGGATTTTTTCGATATCTCAATAATAAAAAAAGTTATAGCCTATTTTCGACGAGAAATTTTGCTCGAAAATCGTCCTTTAATTTCAAAAGCGTGCCTATTTTTTAAAAATCAATATTTTTCCAAATCCCTGTGTACTTCTCTTCAAAATATCATATTATTAACGAAAACACTCGGTAATTTTTTTCAGATCGAATTTGAAGAGAGTTCTGCTGCGTGCCGTGAACCACTGCATAGGCAACAGTGCCTGACGCGGGAGCTTCCCCAGCGTCACCATGGGGCGTGAAAAATTTCATTTTTTTTTTATGTATCTTCAATAAACAACGAACAGAACAAAAAAACTTTTTTCGAATATCTCCTTTTTTCCCGCAAAAAGAAATTCTTGAAAAATGGCAACAAAACAAGGGGTCACAGTGGTGTTCTGCCTTACACGAACGATCGAGCGAACGAACGAACAACCGATCGAACGGACGCAACGGGTTAACGAACGAAACATCGAGCGAACGCATCAACCGAACGAACGTGTGAACGCATTCAACGATCGAACGAACCAACAAACACAAGGTTCTTTTTCATATTAAAGAGCAGTGATTACACGAAGAATTTTATTTTCCATTGTTGGAGCACCGCGATAATTTATTCTCTGCGATGATGGTGAAGAAAGCAATGACTGCGACTGTATGATGAATCGGTTTTTCAGCGAAGCGATTAACATTCGACTCGTCAAGCGCAAATGAACGATCGAACGAGCGCAACGAACGAACGAACGATCGAGCGAACGCAACGAACGAACGATCGAGCGCACGGGCGCAAGGGTTAACGAACGAAAGATCGAGCGAACGAACGAGCGAACGCATCGAACAAATGAACGTGCGAATGCATTGAACGATCGAACGAACCAACGACCGCAAGGTTATTTTCCATGCAAACATCAGGGGTTGCGCAAAGAAAAGTTGTTTTTCGATATATGGTTTTTTCAACAAACCGGTTTTTGAACGATGAAACGAACGATCAAACTAGCGCAACCAACGAACGATCGAGTGAATGGAACGAACGAATGACCCAAAGAGAACGCCGATTTTTATTTCGATTCCTTTTATGTCGATTTTGATTTTTTTAACGATATTTTATTACGATAGCCATTTTGTATTTCGTTTTCACTTTTTATTTCAATTTCGTGAAATATCGACTGAGTACACGCTCGGGGACGAAACCTCAAAAGACTTTCTAAAAGTATGTCGCCTCAGTTTGAGAACCTTGATTCCAGCTTTTGTTTTCAAAAAGTATATAGCTTGAGAATATTCATTTGGATTTTCATTTCAATGACGATTTCGATTTTGGAATTTGTATTTCAATGTTAATTTCTATATCTGGTTCTTTAATTCTATTTTGAATTCGTTTCATAAAAATGAACGAACGAACGCACCGAAGGATAGAACGATCGCAACGAACGAATAAACGAACGAGTCAAGGAACACAAGCTTCTTTTGCATATGAAAATGCAGTGATTGAACGAAGGAATTAGACAACGTGTTTAGTTTTGGGGATTTCTCGGATTCTGGTTGGAAGTGAACGGGTGGAAAAATGGCTTGAATATTCATGAACTGAGGAACGCGCCGGAAAATGAAGAGTCGAACTGCGCTGAGTTTAATATAAAGAATATCGGTTTATTTACACACTATTTAATTTATTTAATCTAATTGATAACTGACTTGAAGAGTCCCGAGGTGACCGTTGCCGCGGAAGTTAACGCGGGCGTAAATCGCGTTAATCCGTTAGCGATAAGAAGGGGGGAAGAGACCGAAGCTGAACCGTTTACCGAAGAGACTCGAAACCGAAAGGGCAGAAAAGAAGGGCAAATGATATATTATAACGTTGAAATTAGGGGGAGAAAATCCCTGCGCCCGGACACTGTCCGAGTCAAGCGCGCGACCGGCCGAGAGACATCGACCTCTATCAGGGTTTCCTGGAATTAGGGAGTCGTAGTTGGAGTTTCCGAAACATTCTCCCCGCCTTCGGCGACAGTCGTCAACGAAGAGTCCACTGGAAATACGGCCAACTTGGCAGTCGGTCGCTTGAAGGTGGAAGGGGCCCTGCGAAGTGTCACCACCCTGGTTAGACCATCCGACCCGGGGTGAAGTTCGACCACTCGTGCTAGTGGCCATCGTGAAGGTGGAAGTCGTTCGTCCGTGATTAGCACGAGTGAGCCGATTTCGATTTCGTGTGAAGGGTGTCGCCATTTGGAAATCGACAAGCTTCGCTGAAGGTACTCCGAAGACCATCTCTGCCAGAAGTGCTGTAATTTTGCCTGAAGGAATTGCCACCGTGAAAGTCGAGGTTCCGGAACTGAAGTGAGAGAGGGTTCTGGCACTGTGGTAAGTGCCTCGCCGATGGTGAAGTGACCCGGTGTGAGGATAAAAATGTCCTCGGGGTCGTCCGATAAAGGACAAAGTGGCCGGGAATTTAAGACAGCCTCCACTTGCGCAAGAAGAGTCGTCAATTCTTCGTACGTAAGAATTTACGTACGAAGTACGTAATTTATGTACGGCTTCTCCGATTACCCGACGAAGGTGATATTTCGCGGATTTTACCGCAGCCTCCCATTTTCCACCCATGTGAGGTGCGGCCGGAGGGTTGACGGACCAGTTCGTCCCAAGGTTGGTCAGCGATATGATCGTAGAATTCATTTCGGCTGATCCAGCCTTGAAGAGAGCACGAAGTGCAGTATCGGCTGCGATGAAGTTGGTCCCGCAGTCACTATAAATAGTGTGACTGATTCCTCGTCGTCCGGAAAATCGGCGATAGGCGGCAACGAAGGCCTCTAAAGTATAATCCGTGACGAGTTCGAGGTGGACCGCGGAAGTAGTGAAGCAAACAAAAACGGCAAGATAAGCCTTGTACGTTTTTGTTCCTCGTCCACGGCAGGTCTTGACGGTGAAGGGTCCTGCGTAGTCAATGCCGGTGTGGAGGAAGGCCCGTGAACGTGTGACTCGCGCAGTCGGAAGTTGACCCATAAGTTGTTGTGCTTGAAGTCCTCGAAATCTGGCACACGTGGTGCACCGAAGGATGTACGATCGAATTGGAGCCCGGCCACCCGGAATCAAGTACGATCGACGGAGGAAGCTTAACGTGGATTGGGTACCACCGTGAAGCGTTCGAAAGTGCGAATCAGCGATGATCAGTGAAGTGAGCGGAGAGGTCCGGGGCAATATTGGCGGATGTTTTGCCTCGGGCTGTAGAAGGGCGTTCGTCAGCCGGCCGCCAACTAGAAGGGTCCCTAGTTGGTCGACAAAGGGGTTGAGGGCGGCAAGGGAGTGGCCACGATTGAGGGTCGCTCCGCTCGAAATCATCTGAAGTTCAGCCGAGAAGTGTGTGCGTTGAACGAGGCGTATCCAGAAGAACCTTGCCTCTTCCAAATCTCCCGTGTTCAGCGGGTAGGTTGTTGAGGCGTGCGGAAGCCGTTTGAGCGGGCCACCGCCCTCTGACACACTGCCGTCATCCGAAGAAGGCGAGTGGGCGAGAAGTACCGTTGCAGACGGTCCCAAGTGATAGGACTGTTCTCGGAGGTGGTGGTGAAGGCGAGACGTGATCGTTGTTCGAGGTCGCCATCCGGTGGAAGTTCGGCTGAAGAGACTAGCCATGAAGATGGTGGTCGCGCGAGCCACTCAAGCCCGTGCCACCAAAGATGGTGCTTGGACAGTTGTCGGGGAGTCTGCCCTCTCGATGCACAGTCGGCCGGGTTCTCCTTTCCCGCAATGAATCGCCATGTTGCGTTGGAACAGAAACTTTGGATCGAGGTGACCCGATTTCGGATGAAATCTTTCCATCGGGCCGGATTTGAAGTAATCCATGTCAACGGAACTGAAGAGTCCGTCCAGAGAGAGACTGGAACTTGCGTTAAGTCTAGGGTTCTCTGAACGTGAGAGGCCAGCCTTGAAAGAAGTAGAGCCGCCGATAACTCAAGCCATGGAATTGTGGGTCGTTTGAGGGGGGCTACTTTCGTCTTCGAGCAGACGAGGGTGACCGTTGTGACCCCGTCGACTGACGTTGTTCGGAGGTAGATCACGGCTGACATGGCGAGTTGGGAGGCGTCCGAGAATCCATGTAGGTCGACAGTCGAAGAAGGCGAAAGGTGAAGCCATCGCAGGAGATGAATGAGCGACAAGTCGCTCAGACTCTCTCGGAAGCGTAGCCATTTTTTCTGAAGTCGAATTGGGAGTCCGTCGTCCCAGTGAAGTTTTGCCAGCCACAGTTCTTGGAGGAAGACCTTCGCGATGACAATGACTCGCGAGATGAAACCCAAAGGATCAAACAAGGATGCCGTTTCCGATAGAACGGTCCTTTACGTGATATCCCGGTTGAAGGAGAGCTGAAGAAGGAATCTGAAATTGTCCTCGTTGAGATCCCAGACGAGGCCCAGAAGTTTGACGTTGGGATCTTCCGATTGAATCACAACCGCATGCGATTGGGACTCCGAAGTAACATTCCGAAGGGCTTCTGTTGAGTTAGCTGACCATTTTTGAAGTGGAAAGCATCCGCGCTGACAGATTCCCTGAAGTTGTTGTGCCGTTGCCTGAAGTTCGTGAATCGTGTCGGCACCGCCGAAGATATCATCAACGTATCGGCCGTTGGTCAAACGTGAAATCGCCAGTGGGAAGTCGTGCCCCTCATCCTCGACCAGTTGAAGCATGACCCGGATGGCGAGAAAGGGTGCACAAGTGAGGCCGTACGTGACTGTAGTCAGTTGATATGGGATGACTCGATCCGCCTGGTCCACCCATAGGATTTGCTGGAGGTCCCAGTCGTCCGGATGAACTGCGATCTGCCGATACATTTTCGCGACATCGGTGGCGAAAATGAACCGATAGCGTCGGATCCAGAGCAGAACGTCCGAAGTATCTTGCTGAAGTTTGGCCCCGGTGTGAAGGATGTCATTGATCGACACACCGTTCGATGTTTTGAAGGAACCGTTGAAGACGACGCGAAGTTTGGTAGTGGCGCTATGGGCCCGAAAGACACCGTGATGTGGGAGAAAAACCCGTGGTCTCGAAGACGCTGCCGTTGGAGCACGAGCCATGTGAGACAGGTTCTCGTATTCTTGGAGGAAGGCGTTGTAGAGACCGCGATACGACTCATTTGTCGAGAGTCGCCGTAGAAGCTGAAGAAGGCAGCGTTTTTTACCCGAATACGAATCTCCGAGTAGCGAAGGAGGATTCTTGAAGGGGAGCCATACTATATATCGGCCCGTGGCGTCTCTCGTATGAGTGTTCTTGAAGTGTTGTTCGCAAGCTGATTCGTCCGGGTCGGTTGTAGCGGCCGAGTCCGGAGGAATTTCCTCTTATTCCCAAAACTTCGATAGTAAAGAAGTGACCTCGTCTTCGATGGAGGCATTCTGAATACGAACCGAATTTGAGGTGGAACCGTTAACAGGACCGAGTACAATCCATCCGAGAAGCGTGCGCTGAGCGATGGGATTGATGGTCCGACCCTTGACGACGTCTGACTCAGCCAGAAGACCATACGCGTCAGCTCCGATGATGGCGTCGAATGGTCCCGGTTTCAGAAAGTCGGGGTCTGCCAGAAGAAGTCCTTGAAGATGTTCCCATTGTCCTGAAGTAGCGAACGAGGGAAGCGTCGACGTTAATGCGTTTAGAATAAACGCCGTTACTCTGAAATTTGAAGTTGAATCATGGATTGAAGATATGGTGACGGTGGTAGCTCCCCGCGTCCTTCCCGCTGGCTGGCCTCCGATTCCGTGGATGTTGATGGACACGGCCATCCTTTGTGTTCGAAGGAGTTGGACCGTGCGTTCGGAAATGAACGAAAGTTCCGCGCCCGGGTCGATGAGGAGTCTCGCCCGCTGCGAGATTCCCGATGAGGAGGTCAAAATAGCTTGAGTCGTAGCTAGCAGTACGGAGGGTCGAATGACCAGCGCGTTTGAAGAGTCCTTTGTATAATGCGGAGGAGTACTCGCATTTTCGAAGAAGTCTGAAGCGACCGAAGAGAAGAGGTGAACCGGGGGTGTTTGCGAGCCAGCCGTGGCGACGCCCTGTTGACTGTCGCCGAGTCAACCCTGAGCTTCGCTTGGCGACGAAGTGGCCAGAGGCTTGCTCTTCGGCGTTTGACTCTGCGACGAGGCCCGAGAAGTCGACGGTCTAGATGTTGAAGCGGCCGTTGAGGAGCTCGAGGGTAGGTGGATAAGCGTGTGATGTTTGCCGTTACACTCTAGGCACCGCCCCGTGATACGACAATTGTTCGCCGAGTGCGGACCGAGGCAGTTAAAGCACAAGCGTCGTTGCTCTGCGATGACGCGTCGCTCCTTCGGGGGTTTTCTTTTGAAGAGGTCGCACTTCGACATGAAGTGAGACCCGAGGCAGTAATGACAACACTGTGTCGCGCTGCCGGCTGGTTGGAGGGGAACCGTAGCGGCAACCGCAGCTGCCGTATCAGCCGTCCACTCTCCACCCTGGACCTTGAGATGCGGGGGAGGAGAACCGCGTGCTGGCATTGCCCTAGCGGAAGGCGCAGTCCGTGCCGATCGTGAGGAGTTCGCGGTAGCCGAAGAAGTGGACCGATTTAACGTTGAAGTGGACCGTCCAACGTCGATGCTCTCAAGTGCGCGAGCTCGAGTGGTTAAAAACTCGCGGAGTTGAGGAAGTGTAGCCGGTGTGGTCGAATTGCCCAATTTGAATTCCCATTGCTCCCGAAGGTTGGGATCGAGGCGTGACACGATGAAATGTGCCAAGATGACGCTCCACTCATCGACTGGCGTCTCCAAGGACCTCAGCGCATTGAGGATCTCGCTCATGGTACTGATGAGCGCATTCAATGATTTGTATGACCTTGAAGCGATCGTCGGCATGCTGAAGAAGCGATCCAGATGAGAGGTGACCAGTAATCTTTTATTTTCATACCGGGCTACAAGGAGATCCCATGCCGAGATGAAAGAATCCGAAGAGAGCGGCAAGTTGGCAATGAGTTTGGCTGCATCGCCCTTTACCGAAAGCCGAAGGTAGTGCATTTTTTCTACCACGGTGATATCTTGGTTGTGGCCGACCAACGAAACGAAGAGATCGCGGAAAGGCCTCCACGATTGAAACTCCCCGTCGAAGTCGGGAACCCTTAATTTTGGGAGCGCGCTTCTGACGTTTGAGGTGCTCGGGAATGCTGAAACGTCCGCCAGATTCGCTCCTGTGGGTTCGACCTGCTCGTAATGCTCTTTGACCGTGAGCAGGCTTACCTTGGCTTCTTCGTAGGATTGCTGACAGCGAGATTCCACGGCATCCTTGAAATATGGCGCTACCGAGAGGTTCTCGCAATTCATCTCGAGCAGCGCGATATGTTCGGTTTGGAAGCGTTCCCAGTTGGTTTCCAACAAGGACAAACGCGTGGTGGCGAGCATCTTGGTGGTGTTTTGAGGAGTCGCATTTCTCGTCTTTTCAGCCAAGCTCGAGATGCACTGAAAAGTGCTGATGAGGCCGGCTATGCGGCGTTCCATTTTGGCGTTGTTGCTCACCATTGTCGAGGAGTTGACACACGAAATCGCTTTAAATTAGCGCGAAGCGTCCTAACCGAAAACACGAAAAACTAGCGAACGAAAAATGGCGCGATTTGTCGACGAGCGAGACGCGCGAGGTGTCCGAACCGATGTGAAGAAAACTCGCGAGATCGTGGCACGAAGCGTCCAAAACGAAACGGAAAGATTCCCGAATGCCCGAGCTCTCTTGTCGTCGATCGACACGTACGTAGTTTTGGTTGCGCGTGGCGTGAAGCGTCCGAGAAACGACGCGAAACTTGAGAAGCCGGTCTCTTGCACGAGAGCGCACGATGTCGCGAGAAGGTGGTCGAAGGAAGAGTCGAGATCGCTCGGTCGACCGGCACGTTGAGTGTCCGGTAGACCAGCCACAGGCTGAAGCGCGCATGCGCGCATGTATAGAGTCCGATGCCTGGCTCGCCCGAGAGCGAGAGAGCGCGATGTATCGGGCGCGGTGCGCGTGCGAGAAAGAAAGAGCGAGGCGTCGTCTCGGCTCGCCCGAAAGTGAGAGAGCGCGATGTATCGGGCGCGGTGCGCGTGCGAGAGAGAGAGAGAGAGAGAGAGAGAGAGAGAGAGAGAGAGCGATGCTTCGCTCGAGCTCGTCTTGCGAGAAGGACGATTAGACTTCGCGGCCGGCGTGTGGTCACGTGACCGCGATGAAAATTACCCGTTTTTCTCGCGCACCGGATAGAAAGATTGAGAATTTCCTTTGCCTTTTTCAGCGAATAACTCACTTTTTACCACTTCGTTCACTTGAATCCGGCTCGAAGGACCATGTTTAGTTTTGGGGATTTCTCGGATTCTGGTTGGAAGTGAACGGATGGAAAAATGGCTTGAATATTCGTGAACTGAGGAACGCGCCGAAAAATGAAGAGTCGAAGTGCACTGGGTTTAATATAAAGAATATCGGTTTATTTACACACTATTTAATCTATTTAATCTAATTGGTACCTGACTTGAAGAGTCCCGAGGTGACCGTTGCCGCGGGAGTTAACGCGGGCGTAAATCGCGTTAATCCGTTAGCGTTAAGAAGGGGGGAAGAGACCGAAGCTGAACCGTTTACCGAAGAGACTCGAAACCGAAAGGGCAGAAAAGAAGGGCAAATAATATATTATAACGTTGAAATTAGGGGGAGAAAATCCCTGCGCCCGGACACTGTCCGAGTCAAGCGCGCGACCGGCCAAGAGACGTCGACCTCTGGCGGGGTCTCCCGAAATTAGGGAGTCGTAGATGGAGTTTCCGAAACAGATACACAGCATCACTTTGGATCCGTGAATATTCGGTTTGGGCGTCGATGACGGAATATGACCAGGCAGTCCCCATGATTTTCGGCGTTTAGGATTATCGTAGTAAACCCACTTTTCATCTCCAGTCACAATCCGGTGCAAAAATCCCTTCCTTTGTTGTCTTTGGAGCGACTGGCCGAGAGACGTCGACCTCTAGCGGAGTCTCCTGGAATTAGGGAGTCGTAGTTGGAATTTCCAAAACACAACGAAAGATCGAACAAGCGTAACAAACATTGGAACGAACGATCGAATGAGCGCTACGAACGAACGAACGAACGAACGATCGAATGGACGCAATGGGGTTAACGAACAAAAGATCAAGCGAACGCATCAGACGAACGAACGTGTGAATGCATTGAACGATCGAACGAACCAGCGAACACAAGGTTCTTTTACATATCAAACAGCAGGGATTACGCGAAGAATTTTCTTTCCGATGCATGGTTTTTCAACGAACATGTGTAGCCCTGACAATCGATACCACTACTTAGGACTGCGGTGTTCGTTCGTTCATTCATTCGTTCGATGGATCGGTCGATGCGCTCGTTCGATCGGTATTCCGATTGTGCGATCCTTCGAACGTTCGATCGCTTGTTCCTTCATTCACTGGCTGCGTTCAGTCGATCGTTCGTTGCGTGCATTCGATCTTTCGTTCATTTAACGGACGAACGGGCGAACGACCAGACAATCCGTTCCTTCACTCGTTCGTTGCGTTGATATTGAGCGAAAAAACGCTCGATTTTCGTTCACAAAAAACTATGAATCGAAAAGAAGACCGGACAATCCGTTCTTTCACGCGTTCGTTGCGTTGATATTGGGCGAAAAAAAACGCTCGATTTTCGTTCACAAAAAGCTATGAATCGAAAAGAAAATTCCTCGGCCAGTCACTGCTTTTTAATATCTAAAAGCAGCTTACTTTCTACGTTCGTTTGATCGCTCGTCCTTTCGCTTGATCGTTCGTTGATTTCATTCGATCGCTCATTGCGGTCGTTCGGTCCTCTATTCATTGCGCTCACTCAATCGCGGTCCGACTTGGAAACATCGATTGTCGGTGAAAAAAAAACGCGCGATTTTCGTCTACAAAAAGCGTTGCATCGAAAAAAAAACCCTCGGCCAAACACTGATGTTTGACATTTGAAAGAAGCTTACTTTCTTCGTTCGTTCGATCGCTCGTCCGTTCGATTGATCGTCGTTCAATCGCGGTCCGAAGTAGAAGTATTGATTTTCGGTGAACAAAACGTTCGATTTTCGTTCACAAAAAACTTTGCATCGTAACAAAATCCCTCGGCCAATAACTGCTTTTCGAAACCTAAAAGAACCTTACTCTCTTTGTTTGTTCGATCGCTTATTGCGTTTGTGCGATCATCCGTTCGTTACGTTCGCTCAATCGCGGTCCGAAGTGGTAGTGTTTTTCGTTCACAAAAAACTTTGCATCGTAACCGAGAATACGGCTTCTCCATTGTGAGCCACTACGCGGGCGCATGCATGTAGTAGCAAGCGGTCGATGCCACGACCCACGTATGCTCGCGCCCGTTGGTGTGCGCGCTCTATAGCAAGTACGAATATCCGCACAAAGAGGAGAGGCCGAGAATACGGCTTCTCCCTTGCGGGCTGCTACGAGGGCGCGTGTGTGTGTGTGCCGGCAAGCGGCCCGATGCCACGGCACACGTATGCTTGTGCCCGTCGATGTGCGCGCTCTATAGCAGGTACGAATATGCACACAAAGAGGAGAGGCCGAGAATACGGCTTCTCCCATGCGGGCTGCTGTGCAAAAGATTTTGACAGTTAGCATAGTTCGCAAACTCCTGCGGTAAGTTCACCGGCGGATGAACTCATCGCGGAGCAAAGCTAAACTGCATCGCTTAGCTTGCACACGTGCATCTATGCTCACCATCGGATGAGCTCATCGTAGAACGATCGCGCTCACCGTCGGGTGAGCTCATCGTAGAACGATGCATCGGCTACCTCGCACACGTGCAATTATGCTGACCAGTCAAAAATCTGCAAAAGATGCACTTCATACGACTGGCGGCTTCAGTTGCTCTTCAGACTCATCGCGCGCGTCTCTTCTTCTTTTCCACCAGTCCGTGTATCGCGAAAAGTATATTCCGAGTGCCTCGAGCTCCCTATGGCGCCGTTCGCGTGCCGCGTTTCCCGCGTCGACGGCTTAGCCGTATATATACGCACAGTGGCGACGGGCGAAACGCACGAGTGGTTGCGTGAAGCCCTGTACGCATTTTACGTGCAGCGCCGGGCGGGAGTACGCCTCCCGTTCGACGATGTTGTGCCGGGAGCGCCGTGCGTGATAATCCCCGCGGGTGGCTGTTACGTACTCCGCGGGAACATAGTGTCGTGCGACTCCGAGGGATACAGTGCATTTTTTTTTGTTGATGAGGGGTACAGCGGGTACGTAGACGTGGACTCGCTGTATACCCCCGCGCCCTTTTGGGCGTTTGTGGCGGGCCTCGTTATACAGTGCACGGTTTCGCGGATCGCGCATCTTGAGACCATCCCCTTTGTCTCGGACCTGTTCGCGGATCTCGTGGAGAACCGCGTCGTCATGGCTGTGGCCGAAAACGGCACCCCCCCTCCCCTGCGTGCGCTTGTACAACGGGGTCGACGTCGCGACGGTGTTAATCGCGGCGTTGAACGACGTGCCCGAACCCGTCGCTTTTTACGACGCGGGGTGGCCCGACAACGGGTTCGACGACTCGTTCGAGCCGGAGGGGTGAGAGAACGAGCCGTGAAACTCGTGCTTGTGCATGCGCGTCTGTGTGTGTGTGTGTGCGCGTGTGTGCGCGTGTGTGTACCCTCGGAGTTCACCGTCACCAGCAGCAACAACGGCCTCGGTGAGTAAGACAAAATTATTTCTAAAAAATGAATTTTCATAAATTACAAAAAGGGGCCGCTATGGCGAACTCTCCACTCCAGCCATCCCCCCTCCACACCCTGCGAGGCGCGGGGGGAAATCCCCACTCCGTCCCCTCCACCACGGATACCATGGAGGGGTGACGGTGGGGGGATAAGGACGACCATCCCCACTTCATCCCCACCACCTCGGCTACCGAGGAGTGGGGATGAGGAGTGGGGGTCGCCATAGTGGCCCCCATAGTACTTATATATATATATTGTAACGGGTGACCCCTAGTTACATTAAATTTATGAGGATTTGGGGCACGATAAGGGAGTAAATTAATGCAAACCTTTTATGTCTCAACAAATAAACGAAGATTTATTCATATTTCGCTTTATCTCATGTTACAAACAAATTTTGAATCGCCCTGTATCTGGGTTTCGCGCGCTCGGTCGGTTTGGCGGTCGCGGCTCTCGCGTACCGGGGAGGCGGGGCTTACTACGTCGTCGGAATTTCGCGAGTCTCCGTTATCCGGGTAACGAGTCACTCCTTTTCTATAATGGCCGCCGTTTCGTGTTTGTGTACGTTTGTTGTATGTACATCTTTGACTTGTATGTATTCGAAATTTTAAATGCTCCAATTGTGTAGGCTTATGTGTGTCGCGCGGACTTCGCGGTTTCGCCTGTTCGGCCTTGCTCGGCCACTGCCCCCTTTGTTGTTGTTCCTTCTCTCTCTCTCTCTCGTTACATGTTTTCATCTAGGCTTCCAGCTGGCTGTTAGCTTTAATATTCTGACGTTTATTAATGCGGGATGCTTCGAGTTTCGTGATTCTATGCTTTCTCCTGTAAATTACCGAATTTTCTCCTTCGAATATCTGCGAGATTCGTGATTTTCTCTGATTATCGCACTTTTTCTAATCGGATGGTGCCTATACTCATCTTTCTGTACTTGCTCTTCTTTGCCACTTTCCTTGTTCAGTCGCCTTCCTTGCCTTTCGGGCTGGGACATGCGCTTATTTCATTACTAATGGCAAAGTCCACGTTCCATAGTCATAAAAGCTTGGCACCTCCGCTCGAGACTCGTGTGAAAATCATTTGAAAAAAAGATTTCCAAAAATTCTCTTTTTACCCCTGGAGGCAGTGACCGCGCTTGTCAACATCGCTGTTTCGAATAAGTGGTGGGGGGTTCACGCCTGAGACGGACCTATACGTCTCAATATATATATATGTACGCTCAATATATATATATGTACTATACGTCTCAATATATATATATGTAACGACCCGTGGGGTCCAGCGACTCTGGCCACGGAGCTAGGGAGAAAAGGAGGGCGCCACTGGGCTCCCGCCCGTGGAGCCGCTTCGAGGGCGCATGCGCGTCCGAGAGATCGACGCCGGGTCGTCGAGAGGAAGAAGCAGTCGTCACGTAGCATTGATAAAGAGAGGTCGCCGAGAAACGTGCGGGCATAAAACGAACAGTCGAGTAAGAGCGAGAGAGAAAACGAGCGCCCACCACGCGGTCGGAACGGGGCTCGAGCGCGCGAGCGCACCACGGCGTCGAAGCCGTCGACTAAACTGTCGGGTTATTTTTGTTATTTCATCAGTATTTCGTTATTAGTGTCGCTATTTATTAAACTAGCATACTTACCTCATAGACCTATAGTGCGCTATTATATAAATAAAGTGTGTCTAGAATAAAACTCATTGATGCGCAGCGAGCAGCGATCGACGAACACTTTATTCGCGACGGCGGGCGCGGCGAAAGCCCCCGCCACGCGTGCCCTGGACTGCTACGATCTAAATCGTGCTCTGGCTGGCAACCGCCATTCGCACCGGAAGCGCGTGAGGTCGCCATCTTGGGGACGACGCGTGCACGGAAAACACCACGTGGCGACGTTACCGGGTGCGCGAGTAAAAAAGATCATAACAAATAATCAGAAGTGGGATTCGAATAAAATAAAATAGAAAGAAAATACGGACAATTTTCGTGAGAGTGCGCGACTGTACCCTGTCGAGTCGAGTGCAATCGTGCGCGGGACGGGGCCCGTGAAAAAAAAAAAAAAAACTGTGAACGTGAAGCGATCGCGGAAACACGCGTCGATGATAGACGAATCGGAGTTCGAGCGTTTTGTGGCCGGGGAAATCGCGAGTATGGGCCTCGATCGAACCCTGAACGGAAGTGTCGGAAGGGGGCGAGGGAGAGGTCGTCGCGAGGACTCGATGCCGCGGAGTTCAGTGGGAAATCGTGCGTATGAAAATTCGAGCCACGCGGTTGCTCAAGATGGCGGCGCGTCGCGTGCGGGAAGAGCCGTTGACGAGCGCGGGCAAGAGCGGCGCGAGTACGGCGCGGCGTGTAGCGACGCCAACTCGGCGCGGGGTCCGCCATCTTACGTGCCGCTGGAGGAAGAGAGAGAGGAACACGCGCGAATGTTGAGAGACGCCGAGGCCGGTCCGATCGAGAATTCAGGAGCGACGAGTGAGCCACGCGGAATGCCCCCCGAGCAATCCTCGTTTCAAGAAGGCGGCAGTCCGGCGCTGACTGCAGCGTTTCGAAATCTGCTGTCGGGCGGCGACAAGGACGAGCTGCTCGTCCAGCTTTTGACGGGGTTGACGATGGGGCGTCAAGAGCGGCCGATCCCCGCATTCTACGTCATTCCCGACTTATCCAAAAACATAGAAGTATTCACCGGAAGTGAGGGAAGCGCGAGGGCGCGAGAGTGGATAAAGAATTTAGAGGCGATGCAGAGACTGCATCAGTGGCCCGCGGACTACCTCTTCGAAGCGGCACGAATTCATCTACGCGATGGAGCGCGCGATTGCAAGCGCACCGCCGCGACATAGCCACGTGGACGCAGTTTCAAGAGTCCTTCCGTGACACTTTCATCATAGACGATGATGCGTCGACTCGATGGGCACGCATGAGGGCTCGATCGCAAGGAAAGGCGGAGCTCCTCACCAACTACTTCCATGCAAAAAGTAAGTTGTGCTCCGATTTACAGCTGACGTTCCGCGAGACGAAGGCGGAGGTGCTAGTCGGCCTGTGGTCAAAGGAACTGGCGAGCGTCGTGATGCCAGCGACGCAGTACTCTGAGAGGGAGCTGCTGCACGACCTCCTCTATTATGATAAAATCTTGACGGAGCGGAGCGAGAGGATCCGGTCGACGAGAGACGTAGCAACATCAAAACCCAGGGCGAGGAGCGAAGCCCAGGCGAGCGACGACAGGTCACGAGCAGCGAGACCGGTTAAACCTGAGGACACGCGAGTAGTTGCTAGCAGAAGGGAAGTTGCTAGCGGTCCTAGTAGGGCAAGATGTTTTAACTGTCGCAACGAGGGCCATTTGGCACGTGACTGTCCCGAGCCCAGAAGGGAATCCAAGTGTTATGCGTGTGGGAGAATGGGCCATATAAGCCGGAATTGCCCGGGCAACGTCGTGGCGACGGTACAAACGATTGGCACCGTGCACGACCGAGCGGGGCAAAAATATTTAAAAGAAGCTGTCGTGAACGGAAAGAAGATGACGGTGTACGTGGACCCGGGTAGCTCCGAGTGTACGCTAAGGGCCACCAAGGTACTAACCGAGCAATTTATCATGGAAAGGGCACCGCAAGCCTTAAGGGGTTTCGGTCCACCGACGGGGACGGTGCAGAGCCCAGGCGTAGTCGTCGCAACGGTGAGCGTCGACGGAGTGGAGATCGCAGGGGTGCGCTTCCGTGTGGTGCCCGATGACTCGCAGCCAACCGATGCCCTGATAGGACGGACCTATACCGACCATCCCGAGGTAAATTATCATAAAGTGGGTGACACGCTCACGTTCGAGAAGACCAGGGACGATAGAGAGGTTGAGCGGACCCAGGGAGCAGTAGGGTTACCCGACGTATGGCTACCGCTCAACGCAATCAGCTTCATCACGACGGTGGACGACCAGGAGGAGTACACCCTTCCGATGCTGAACCTGGGAGCGAAGGAGCAACGCGTCGAGGCGAGTACCCGGAAGCTGCTGCGTGGCGAGGTCAGCCGATTGCCGATGATGGAGCGAGCATCCGCCATGGCCACTCCAATACGGCCAGACGAATTGGCTGTCGGACCCGAGCAACCCACGGAGGTGATTCACGAGTTATGTGACCTGCTAAACGAATTTCGGGACTGTGTGGTGACCAACCTCCTCGACTTAGGATGCGCAAGGGAGGTCACGATGGACATCCGGCTGAAAGAAGGAGCAGCGCCCGTGAACGCGAAGCCCTATCGAGCCACAGACAAAGAGCGCGCCGAGATCAAACGAATACTGAGTGAATGGAGAGACGCAGGGATCGTAAGGGAGACGGAATCCCCGTTCGCGAGTCCAGTCTTGCTCGTCAAAAAAAAGAACGGTGAATCCCGCTTGTGCGTTGACTTCCGGCGACTGAACGCACAAACGGAGCGCTTGCATTTTCCGCTTCCCAACATCGATGAACACTTAGCCAAAATTCGCGACTCGACTCTATTCATTGTTCTTGATTTAGCTCATGGGTACCTGCAGATCCCGTTGACGCCGGGAGCCAGAGAAAAGACTGCCATCATAACTCCGGACGAAACGGCCGAGTTTACCCGAATGGTATTCGGATTAATGAATGGTCCTGCATTCTTTTCGAAGGCAATGCACAAGGCACTTGGACCGTTACAAGAGGAGACAGTACTCTACTATCTCGACGACATTCTCATACCGGGTAAGGATTGGACATCGATGAAGGAACGTCTGAGGATGGTACTCGAGGCATTGCGGGGAGCTGGATTGACGGTAAAATTTGCAAAATGCCAATTTCTTTTTCAACGCGTCAACTACTTGGGACACGAGATCTCCGGAGAAGGCATCGGGCCCGGAGAGCAGAAAGTAGGCGCTGTGAAGGAGTTTCCGCCGCCGCGGAACGCGCACGAGGTCAGGAGATACCTCGGACTCACTAGTTATTTTCGCAAATTTGTTCCGCGTTTCGCGCATCTAGCGGAACCCTTGACGCGGTTGCTGAAGAAGGAAACCACGTTCGTATGGGGTGACGACCAGCAGCGAGCGTTTGAAGGATTACGAGACCCACTGGTGGAACGACCGGTCCTGCAGGCCTACGATCCGAAAGCGGACACGGAGCTGCACACGGACGCGAGCGTGGTGGGTTTAGCCGCCATGTTGCTGCAAAAGGACTCTGGGAAAAGATGGCGATTAGTCTACGCCATCAGCCGGAGAACCAGCGAGCCTGAAAAGAACTACCACAGCAGCAAATTGGAATTGCTTGCCATCGTGTGGGCAGTCGGGCGGCTACGTCCCATGCTCGCGAACATCAAGTTCACAGTAGTCACGGATTGCAACGCGCTGGTGTACTTGAGCACACAGCGAACGCTGAACCCCCAGATCGTGCGCTGGAATGACCAGCTGAGCGAGTACGACTGCGCGATCGTGCATCGTCCGGGGGAAAGGATGGCGCATGTCGACGCTTTGAGCCGGGCTCCCGTTAGCAATCATGAAGACGGAGGCGAACGAAACGTCATGGCAATCGCCAACGAGAACGACTTGCTGCAGATGTATCAGTTCGGGGATCCTGGATGCCAGCTGCGAAAGAGGATTCTGGAGATACCGGAGAAGGAGCGAACTCCAGACGAAAGAGGCCGCGTCGAGGGTTGGAGTTTGCACGAGGGTGTTCTGTACCGTCAACATGAGGATCGTCCGAAGTATGCCGTGCCAGATGTCATGAGAAAAGGGCTCGTGGTCCGGTTCCATGACCTGCGAAGCCATCAGGGCGTCGAAAGGGTGGTGTCACGACTGAGAGAGCACTATTACTTCCCGAGGCTAAAGGCGTACGTGAGGAGGCATATTGGGGAGTGCACCCAATGCCTCAAATTCAAGCCGCAGTCGGGCAAGCAGTTGGGAGAGTTGCACCCAATCCCGCCGGGGAAACATCCATTCAGCCTCGTCCACATGGATCATTTGGGCCCGTTCGTCACCAGTGCGAAGGGGAATAAATATGTCTTTTTGATTGTAGACAACCTAACCAAATTCGTAGTTCTGAGGCCAGTTCGCGACACGAAGACCCGGGGCGTCTTACGGCGTCTGAAGGAACTGGTGGAGAACTTTGGAGCCCCCGCTCGCATCGTGACGGACCGTGGGAGCTGCTTCACGTCCAAGCAGTTCGAGGAGTTCTGCCGGAGTCAAGGGATTCGGCACACCCTGACGTCGCCGCGATACCCCCAGGCCAACAGGATGGTCGAGCTGGTGAACCGCACGTTGCTGCCAGCTATCCGCAGCGACCTCGAGGACTCCGACGGTCGCAACTGGGACAAGCGGTTACGACGCATTCAGGGTGACCTGAACGAGATGCGCAACGCGACCAGCGGTAAAAGCGCGTACGAACTCCTCTTAGGATATCTACCACGGAGGCATGAGGGGCCTCTGCGAGCCGTTACCGAAGCCGCAGAGAAGGCCTACGAGGGTACGGGGCAGCTACGAGACGAGGCGCGACGGACGATCCAGAATAAGCAGCAACAAATGAAACGGCGGTACGACCAGTCGCGCAGGACGAACGTTATCTGGGAACCGGGCTGCCTCGTCTACGTGAAGACGGCGAAGCCAGCGACGGGCGACTCCAACAAGCTGGCGCCGTTGTACCGGGGACCGTTGGTGGTGACCGAACAGCTGCCGGGTGACACATATCGAGTGTGCGAATTGGGGAGCGCGGTCGGCGGGCGTAGATACGCCTCCAAGGCACACGCGAGTCAAATGAAACTGTGGACGCCCGACATCGCGGAAGCAATGGACGGCGAGAGCAACGAGGAGTCATCGGTGAGCGACCGAGAGGAGGACCAGGACGAGGCGTCCGAGGTCATTCGTGCTAGGCCAGTACAGCAGCGTCGGGAAGAGGCCAGGTTCAACGACGGCAACTCGCGGAGCCAACGACGACGGCGGCAACCCGTGTGGATGGCCGATTACGACCTTCTCGGAGATGCGCTCGAGGACGAGCGCAATCAGGAGGGCCGAATGTAACGACCCGTGGGGTCCAGCGACTCTGGCCACGGAGCTAGGGAGAAAAGGAGGGCGCCACTGGGCTCCCGCCCGTGGAGCCGCTTCGAGGGCGCATGCGCGTCCGAGAGATCGACGCCGGGTCGTCGAGAGGAAGAAGCAGTCGTCACGTAGCGTTGATAAAGAGAGGTCGCCGAGAAACGTGCGGGCGTAAAACGAACAGTCGAGTAAGAGCGAGAGAGAAAACGAGCGCCCACCACGCGGTCGAAACGGGGCTCGAGCGCGCGAGCGCACCACGGCGTCGAAGCCGTCGACTAAACTGTCGGGTTATTTTTGTTATTTCATCAGTATTTCGTTATTAGTGTCGCTATTTATTAAACTAGCATACTTACCTCATAGACCTATAGTGCGCTATTATATAAATAAAATGTGTCTAGAATAAAACTCATTGATGCGCAGCGAGCAGCGATCGACGAACACTTTATTCGCGACGGCGGGCGCGGCGAAAGCCCCCGCCACGCGTGCCCTGGACTGCTACAATCTAAATCGTGCTCTGGCTGGCAACCGCCATTCGCACCGGAAGCGCATGAGGTCGCCATCTTGGGGACGACGCGTGCACGGAAAACACCACGTGGCGACGTTACCGGGTGCGCGAGTAAAAAAGATCGTAACATATATATATATATATATATATATTGAGACGTACAGGTCCGTCTCATTATTGTTTCCCCCCACCAGAAATTCAAAAGGTAACCGATTTTGGGTAAGCGAGAGACAGACCGACATAAACACAAGGTAAACAGCTCGGACCCAGACCGATAGAAACACGATAATTAAAGTAATCGCGGATAGCAACATAGGGAAAGTAACGGCCACACAGCACAACAGCAAAAAAGATCTGGAAACACTAATCGAATTAAGGGAAAAAACCGCCAGAAACCGGATAAAACCAACTAATTGAATTAAGGGAAGATGAAGAAGAGGAAGAAAAAACGTTAAAAATCAGGGTATAAAAGAACGAGAATTTTGAAGAAAAGACACTCTTTGAGTCACTCGTGAATCGACAAGTACTGCTTGGCAAAGTACATCCCTAGTGGAAGGAAACGCTGGGAACACGGAACGTTGAGAAACAAGCGAAACAAGGAGTCGCGCCTAAAAAGCATTAGAAAGATCACTTCTTGCATTCCTCGTGGATCGACAAGTACTGCTTGGCAAAGTACCTCCCTAGTGGAAGGAAACGCTGGGAACACGGAACGTTGAGAAACAGGGAAAAAACGGAGTTGCGCCTAAAAGGCTTTAGAAAGCTCTCTTCATTTTTCGGAAGATAACAAGTACTGCTGGACCAAGTACATCCCTCGCGGATCGGAAACGTCTAGAACACGGAACGTTAAGGAACAAAAAACAAAGAAGAATTGAAATAAATTTATTTTTATGAGAAAATATTGGAAAATCAAAGAAAAAGAAAAAAGAGCAATACGGAAAGTTAACCACTTAAGGGGAGCGAGCAATTATCGAAGAATAGATAGGAAAATTAGAGCAGG
Source organism: Ophion obscuratus (assembly GCA_964007375.1). NCBI lineage: Eukaryota > Metazoa > Arthropoda > Insecta > Hymenoptera > Ichneumonidae > Ophion > Ophion obscuratus. Next base: position 40,336,632 of record OZ023321.1, read on the forward strand.
AGGAAATAGGATCCGAGAAGGTAGCATAACGAGCGAGCGTTACGAATAGAGATAAGGGAAGGATATTAAATTTGAAAAATACACGAAATATCACATTAGGAGATAAGGAAGAGTACGCTAGAATCATACGAAACACATACACACACACACCCACACACACACACACCCACACACACACACACACACACACACACCGTGATCATCGAGTTATATGGATCTGGATCACAGAAAGGACAAGGAGGTATTCCGAAATTGCGAGAGCGCCGAAACCTATGCAAAAAAGTGTCAGTCGAGTGCTCGCGGCACATCTCTCGTTTAGACTATCGTAGACCGGTCGGTGGCGACATCGCACGCCAAGATCAAGGACCGAGCGATCAATTATCGACGCGTGATAATTGATCGGGAGAGAGCATCGATCACCGCGGCGCGAAGGGCAGAGCTAGGGTAGGGGAATAGATCGTCGCGCGTGACGAGAGAGAGCGCGCGCGCCCACGGCCCGTATATCGCAAGTCCTAGCGCCACGAGTGAGAGAGCGCCGCGACTCGACTCGCCCTAAGGGAACGTTACAACGGAAAGTACCGCGTCGCTATAGGCTAAGCACCGGTACCTATCGCGCCGCTAGCGAAAGCACATCGCAAACTCAGGCCGACAGAAGCCACAGAAATAGAAGAGAGGGTGTAATCAATATCGATCCATGATAACTGATCCCGCCGAACTAAATGTACCGTGCGAGTAAAGAGTAATTGACCGACCGAGGAAAACATTGCGGACAATACAAAAACAACACAAACAACACACTACACTTATACATAGCGTTATTTTTGCATTATATCGAGCCATAAAAACTTGAATAAATCATACTTTTTGTTAAAATACCCAAAACACCTGAGTTTCTATTAATTTCTTCACTGTTCGAGTCCCCGAACCTATAAATTTATTTGTAACGAATTAAGACCCGTTACAATATATATATATATTAGGTGTACAAATAAGTTTTAGGACAGTTTTCAAAAAATTCAAGATTTATTAAAAAAGAAGTAAAACATAGTTATTCATCGAAGTAATCTCCATCGCACTGAATGACCTTCAGCCATCTCTCAGGTAACTCGCGGATGCCTTTCGCAAAGAAACTTTCGTCTTGCGAGGTGAGAAATTTAGCGACCCATTTTTCCCCTTCCTCAAATGTTTTGAATCGCACGTCAGACAAATCGTTCTGCATTTTCCGAAATAAATGATAATCGGATGGGGCTAAGTCTGGTGAATACGCCGGGTGTGGTACAGCTTCCCATCCAAGCGCTAGTAACGTATCCTTGACCGGTTTACCCACATGAGACCGCGCGTTGTCATGGAGCAGTTTTACTGGACGTTTTCCTTTTCTAGAAAATTGACGTTTCTTCTCAATTTCTTGATTCACTTGCATCAATTGATGACAATAGCGATCGGTAGTAACTGTTTGACCAGGTTTGAGAAGGTCATAATACAGTACGCTTTTCATATCCCACCACATGCACAGCATGACTTTGTTACAATGAACATTGCGCTTTGGCGTGGATGTTGTCGGCTCGTCGGGGTCAACCCAATGATATTTGCGTTTCGGATTATCAAAATAAATCCACTTTTCATCGCCGGTCATAATTTTCCACAAGAAAGACTTTCTATGTTGCTTGTTGTAAAGACTCACACAAATGTTAAGACGGCTGTTTTTATTTTCTTGAGTCAGAAAGTGTGGTACCCACTTTGTTCCTTTTCGAACCTTACCCATTGCTTTTAAACGATAAGAAACAGTTTGTTGAGTTACTCCAAGCTGTTCCGAAAGTTGTTTCTCCATCTGACAAGAGTTTTCATCCAGCAACGCTTGCAGTTCCTGATCGTCCACCTTTACAGGAGTCCCCGTGCGTTCACGGGCACTGACGTCGAAATCACCTTCTTTGAATCGCTTATACCAATACTCACATGTACTTTTAGATACAATGTTGTCTTCAAGAACAGAACATATCGATTCACACGCTTTCCTAACACTTTTTCCTTGATGGAATTCATAGCGAATACAGTGTCTAATAAATAGCTTATCGGTCTGCATGTTTAATTTACAGAATTTATAGGTTATGTTTATGACTCCTTTACGTTTCGATACTACATATCAAGCGCCATCTATGATAAGTGAGCGGGACCTTTGGATTAATTTAGAATAGCTGTTATGATACAAAATCGAAGTGTCCTAAAACTTATTTGTACACCTAATATATATATATATATATGCACAAGGTGGCCGGAACATTGACGTTTAAAAATAAAATTTAGGTCCCTTGTATCGTGGGGTATCCGAATCACCCCCATGTATGTTCCGCGACTTAGCATAGTTTTCGAGTTATGAATTGTTTTCTGAATTTTTGAGAATTTTCCACCAGGCCAATTTAAAAAAAATCCAAAAAAAAAGTAGAAGACTTTGTCGGTTTTTTATTGCAACTCAATCTTCATAAGTAGTACTTTTATGCATAAAATAATTAGTTTCGTAACTGTGATGAAAGTTATGAAAATGTTGGTCTAAAGTGAAAAATTTACATTCGGTAAATTATGACTTAAATTTTCAACTTTAAATTAAAAATCTAAACAGGTGACTTCATGGTTCCTAACTAGGTCTCAAGAATGCTCCAGACTCTTAGCTTTCATATTCATTTTAAAAAAAGTAGTAATTAATAGGGCTACTTTGGCGAAAATTGGCCTTCAAAGACAGCGAGGTGGAAAATTCTTAAAATTAGCCATCTGATTAAAAAAAAATTCTGCCCATGTTATCATTCCTACGGTTATTTAGTTCGTTAACTACCCAAAAATGACTGCAGGAAAGCTAAGATTGAAACATTTGGAGGTTTATTTTTTTTAGTTTAATTTAAGTTTAATGAATTTTGCGCGATCTGTTCTCGTAGATCAGGTAAAAGAGTTGCGCCCTCGTTTACAACCCGTAAACGAGGGCGCAACTCTTTTACCTGCAGTCATGTTTGGTTAGTTAATAAACTAAATAACCTTAGGAATGATAAAATGGGCAAAACATTTTGTTTTAACCAGATGGCTAATTTTAAGAATTTTCCACCTCGCTGTCTTTGAAGGCCAATTTTAGCCAAAGTAGCCCCATTAAATACTACGTTTTTAAATGATTATGACAGCTGAGAGTTTGGCGCATTCTTGAGGTCTACTTAGGAACCATGGTCACATGTTTAGTTTTTTAATTTAATGTTGACAATTTAAGTCATAATTTTCCTAATGTAAATTTTTCACTTTAGACCAACATTTTCACAACTTTCATCACAGTTACGAAGCTGATTATTTTATGCACAAGAGTACTACTCATGAAGATTCAGTTGCAAAAAAAAACCCGACAAAATCTTCTATTTTTTTTTAGATATTTTTTTGATTGGTCACGTCGAAAATTCTCAAAAATTCAGAAAAAAATGCATAACTCGAAGACTATGAAAAGTCGCGGAACATACATGGGGGTCATTCGGATACCCCACGATAAAAGGGGCCTAAATTGTAATTTGGGACGTCAATGTTCCGTTCACCCTATATATATTATATATGTATCTATTGTAGGAAATAAATCTGTCGTTTGTGCGCTATTTGAATTTGCCGCGCGTGTCGGGCGGTCCTGGTCGCGAGATGAACGCCAAAAACGTGAGAGGGAGCTACGGTCACGGAACTCTAGGGCGACGTTTGAAGGAGCGGGCGGATAGATCCACGGAAACACGGAGCAAGGATACTGGTAGACGGCTCTCTAGCAACAGGTGCTCTCTCTCAAAAAGTCCGTGCCGCGAAAAGGTCCGTCAATTCTCGGGGTGAAAACCGGATCGGAGTAAAATAAAAGTCTACGGGCTGAATCCGTTCCCAAATAGGGATAGAAGTGTGTTTATATATCCAACGAACACTTTCGTGCCCATATTACGGCCTCAATTCACCAAAGACGAGAGAAAAGAGGAAGCCGGCACGGACGTTCGTTGTCGTGTACCTCATCCAAAATGGCACGCGGTCGCCAGGGTGAGGTCACCATCGGAGCATCACGAAAAATGAGTCGATCGGAAATATAATCGAGAGCCATCGAGATACATCAATGTCCCTTCGACGAAGACGACTGGAGATAAAGGATTCACGTTATCATCGAGAGCCACAAAAGCATCAGTCACGAGCCATCGGTCGAGCAGCCCCGTCTACGTTAAGAGTTCGTCAACGATAGTTGTCAGCATCGAAACAGATAAGAAATATGAACCATAGCAATTAGATCATGGACAAAGTGAGTAGACGGCCAAAATCGAATTCATTAAAATAAACAATATCGAGCGAAGAAAGCAAAATTAGCTATTAAAATATCGTAGATAATTACCGGTTGAATGAAATAAAAATGTTATGGCGTGTCGTGAAATTGTGCAATGTATGTAGCATGAGGCGTTCTAGAAATAAATTTAGTTCAATCGAATAAAAGGAACGATGTCGAGCGCCGGCGTCCGCATCGTATCCGGTTTTTAAATGTGATAGGCGTTGATGTATATAATCAATGATTGCGTAGCGCAGCTCGCACCGTCGCCCTGACAAAAGGGATGTTTATTTGGATGTATATAATCAATGATTGCGTAGCGCAGCTCGCACCGTCGCCCTGACAAAAGGGATATTTATTTGGATGTATATAATCAATGATTGCGTAGCGCAGCTCGCACCGTCGCCCTGACAAAAGGGATATTTATTTGAATGAATGTATAGTGGAATGGGAGCGCGCATGGCCGAAAGAGTCGGAAAGACCGTCGAATATCGAAATTGGAGAATAAGATACTCTCTTGTCATTGTTCAATAAACGGGGTATGGTGGATACTCGAAAACAAAAATAATAAAGGTTGTGACGATTTCAAAACACAAAACCAAATTGTTACACTATATATTTACGACATTTCTTTTTAACATTGTGATTTTTGGTGAGTATAACGCGTTTTAGGCTGGTTTCTGGCAACGCGCAAATTTTCGGACATTTTGGAAATACCAAATTGCTCTAAACAGCAAAAAATTGTGGAACTAGATGTATTTGTTCATTCCAAGTCGAATCAGACGAACCCCAGGTAAATAGGACCATCAATTCTCAAAATATCGATTTTTTGCCGTTTTTCACGTATTTTGCCCCACTGTGGCGACGTGCCGTCGTCCGGCGTTACAGGACTTTCCCCTACAGAGTCTACATTCGCAGATTTACGCAGCTGAAATTAACAGGCCTTCTTCTTGAATGTAGGGTGTCCCAGAACTCAACGTCAAGCCGAAACGGGGTGACAGGATTGATTGTAACCATCATGAGAAAAATCAGAAAAAAAATCTATCCCATGCAGTTTGAAAATTATGGGCATTTAAGAAAAACCTAGAAATTTGGTCAAACTGTAACCATTTTTCGGTTATTGTGGTTAATTTTTATTATTTTTGTTCATTAAAACTTTGGAACCGTAACCCTAAATAACATTACCAGAATCACAGTAAAAAATGATGACACAATTGCCCCAAGTTTCCTAGAATTAAGACTATTTGTTAAACTATGAATTTAAAATTTTCAAAATTTGTCTACTTTGAAAGGCCCTGCGTTAAAAAAAAAGTACTAGAGTGCCTTGGCAAGTGCCATTAAAAGTTGGCGCATTTAATCAGGATTATAAAATGGTACAATACTTGTTAGTTTCATACTAAAAAAAACGAGTAAAAAAATTAAAACCGCAAGTAACCCGAGTTTTGCTAACCCATTTTACTCAGTTAAAATGTTTTTTATTCGCACAAGCTCTTGGGAGGTTCTTAATTTTACTACAAAATGATGAGAGAGATGGATAGTGGACACGTTTGCCATGAGTGAACGAGACAGATAGTGACGCCACGCAGTGAGACGGAGATGCGTCGTTTAAACGAGTGCGAATGAAACATACAGACGACATACCAAGCAAATGGCTACGCTACCAGTCTGACACCAGCTAGTACTTTTCGCTCATTCGTCTACTGCGCACCTTTCCGTATACGCTTGTGTTGATTTAGTACTGACAACTTTGGCTTCTCTTATTGGACTTGGATTTTTGTTAATTGGACTTGTTGATTACATACCGGCACCTTTGGCTTCTCTCTTTTGGAATTGGACTTTTGTGTTGGCATCCTTGTTATCTACCATGCCTACGCGCTACACTTCACAAGAATATGCGAACATGCACGTCATTTATGGGGAATGCAGATGCAACGCAAGTGCCGCCGCTAGACTTTATCGTGAAAGATATCCAAATTTAGAGCGCTATCCGGATCACCGCGTGTTTGTTAATGTGCACCGTTCACTCACGGAGGGCGGCCATTTCCCGAATCAAATACGGGCTGGAGGTAGACCTCGCTTCCCTTACGAGGAAGAAGTGTTGCAAGAGGTCGCAGATGACCCAAGTATTTCCGTTCGTGTAATTGAAGAAAGAACGGGAATACCCAAAAGCACAGCACATCGTATTTTACAAAGAGCCGAAATGCATCCGTTTCACGTACAACGAGTTCAAAGTCTTCTCCGTCGAGATTATCCTGAAAGGATTTCATTTTGTAGAACAATGCTACAGAGGCATAATGAAAATCCCCAATTTATCCAAAAAATTCTCTGGTCAGATGAATCTACATTTAAAAAAGATGGTTACATAAACTTACACAATTTTCACGAGTGGCATGTGGAGAATCCACATTTAATGCGAGAAGACAGATCCCAGTATCGCTTTAAAGTAAACCTGTGGACCGGAATTTTAAACGGCAAAATTGTTGGGCCTTTTGAGCTGCCTGAGAACTTGAATGGCATGAATTACCTACATTTTTTACGAGAAAATTTACCAACTTTGTTAGAGGACGTACCACTAACAGATCCTCGCCACATGCGGTATCAACAAGATGGCTGCCCAGCGCATTACGCAAGCAAGTAAGAGATTTCCTTGACCAGGAATATCCGGGAAGGTGGATTGGACGTTCAGGCACTATCTCGTGGCCAGCCCGTTCCCCAGATTTAAATCCCCTGGATTTTTTTTATTGGGGCGTTCTCAAAGAAAAAGTTTATTCAAAGCCCATTGAGAGCGTAGCCGAGCTGCGTGAACGAATTTCTCAAGCTGCTGAGGACATCAACTCTCGAGCATGTGCCCGGCTAATAAGTAGATCTTTTTTAAGAAGATGTAGGGCGTGTATTGAGGCTGATGGCAAACAATTTGAACATTTACTGTAATAAAAAATGTTATTTCCCTATGTATCTGACTTTTATTCCAATAAACCTAAACTAGGTCAAGATTTTTCATTATTTTATTAATTTTACTTACTTTTGTTGACTTTGGTAAAAGTGGCGTCACTATCTGTCTCTCTCACTCATGGCAAACATGTCCACTATCCATCTCTCTCATCATTGTGCCGTAAAATTAAGAACCTACCAAGAGCTTGTGCGAATAAAAAACATTTTAACTGAGTAAAATGGGTTAGCAAAAATCGGGTTACTTGAGGTTTTAATTTTTTTACTCGTTTTTTTTAGTATGAAACTAACAAGTATTGTACCATTTTACAATCCTGATTAAATGCGCCAACTTTTAATGGCACTTGCCAAGGCACTAGTACTTTTTTTTTAAAGCAGGGCTTTTCAATGTAGACAAATTGTAAAAATTTTAAATTCATAGTTTAACAAATAGTCTTAATTCTAGGAAACTTGGGGCAATCGTGTCATTTTTTACTGTGATTCTAGAAATGTTATTTAGGGTTACGGTTCCAAAGTTTAAATGAACAAAAATAATTAAAATTAACCACAATAACCGAAAAATGGTTACAGTTTCACCAAATTTCTAGGTTTTTCTTAAATGCCCATACTTTTCAAACTGCATGGGATACATTTTTTTTTATTTTTCTCATGATGGTTACAATCAATCCTGTCACCCCGTTTCGGCTTGACGTTGAGTTCTGGGACACCCGTAGATGAGAAAAATTACCAAGCCTAGCCGGAGGCTAATGGAGCTTTTCTTAAAACTCTAATTACAAGGAAACCATCACGAACACAGCATATTTTCTCTACCAAACAATTCCCACTCTATATTTTTGGCCTAAATGAAGCAGTTTTATCATTATTGAGTATTACTCGATATTATTAATGGCTGTCCAAATCCTCTTTTACAAAATCTGCACTGTATCGTCTGTTTTCCATAAACACCCTTATTTCACAAGTTGGGCAAATTTCCAACTTTGAAGAAGTATTACTTCGTTTCAGAAGTCGCTGATCGAAAAAGGCTTCAATATCTTAATTCTACGGCTAATTCACTAGTAGATGCGAGAATTCAATAATTAGAATTCTTACTTTCGGCAAATGAATTTTTTCCGCGGTTGCCCCTTTGTGCGACGCTCCAAGGATCATAACATATCCTTGTATATTTTTGATATTTTTAAATAAAGAAAATTAAAAATATTTTTGAACGTATATACTTTTAGATAATTGAAACCCCAATCCGAAATTTCAAATACTTTTCCTTGAAAAAAATCACAAAAATGACCTCTTTCGTGCTTCTAGTATATCTCCCCTTAAAACGTTTGGTAGATAATTCCTCAATTATGCCGATCGAGAAAACCTTCTACGGTTAGACGCAGGCAATAGAGGGCTGTAGTTGGCTGCTGATGGATCCACCGGATTATGGAGCAGTTATATACAGGGTGCGCCAGAGAAACTTACTTATTTGAAAAAATTCCCGCGCGGTGAGTTGGGCGGCTAGAGGGGCGAGAGGGAACGCATCTGGAGGGGGAAGTTCCCAAGTTTATTTCTCCCTCCAGTCAGTTGCCATCATGCTCTGGTCTAGAGAGCAGCGGGCCTTCGCAGTCGAGAGCTTCTTTTCTAACGGTCGCTCACTTATTGCTACGCAACGTGCCTTCCGCGCTCGCTTTGAAATTCCTCCTCACAGACTCGTTCCTGGCCGTAATTCGATTCTGTCGTGGGTTAACTCATTTCGGGAGTGTGGAAGTGTCGCTAAACCCAGAAATGGACTTCAACGGACCATCAGAACTCCGGAAAATGTCGAAAGAGTGAGGCAGTCAGTTGTGCGTTCTCCCCGGCGTTCGGCTCGCAAACACGCAGCTGCTATGGGAATTTCTGACACCACTGTTCGACGAATTCTCCATGAAGACCTTCAATTTCATCCCTATAAATTGGCTGTTGTGCAAGAATTAACTGAACGCGATTTTGTTGCCCGTCAAAATGCATGTGAAATGCTGGTTGACAACCTGCCTGAAGACGCGGTCGTTTTTTTCAGTGACGAGGCTCACTTCCACATTTCCGGCTGCGTCAACAAGCAAAACATGCGTTATTGGTGTGGTGTAAATCCACGTGAGCTTCACCAGAAGCCACTTAATTGTGAGCGAGTTACTGTCTGGTGTGCGATGTCGGTAATGGGAATAATTGGTCCTTATTTTTTTGAAGAAAACGAACGCGCAGTTACCGTGAATGGAGCTCGTTACAGGAACATGATCGAGGAATTTTTTCTTCCAAGACTCGAAGAAATGAACGTTAGGAACGTGTGGTTTCAGCAAGATGAAGCCACAGCACACACAGCACGAGACTCAATGAATTTGTTGCGACATTTCCCCGACCGCCTCATCTCTCTCAGAGGCGATCTCCAATGGCCGGCACGCTCTCCAGATTTGACTCCATGCGATTTCTTTTTATGGGGTTATTTGAAATCTCTGGTTTATGTCGATCGACCACGGACCATAGCACACCTCAAGAACAACATTCGCGACGCCATTGCCAACATACCGATTGATATGCTGCAAAGAGTGGATACGAATTTCAAAAATCGACTTCATCAGTGTATGCGCAATGGGGGTCGCCATTTATCCGATGTCATTTTCAAGACTGCATGAAAAAAAAATTGGGATATTGTATTCTCAAATAAAAAAAAAATTTAAACAATAATTGAAGGACTTTTGTTTTTATTGACCTTTCAAATAAGTAAGTTTCTCTGGCGCACCCTGTATTAATTTCTTTATGGTTTTCTTTACCGATCTCGTTCTAATAAGTCTTAAACGAAAGATAATCGTTTGGTAGTAATTGGTAGCTTAATTACAACATTTGGTAGTTAATTCCTTAATTACGCTGATCGAAAAATCATCGAACCTTAGACACACGCGATAGAGTGCTGTAATTGGCTGCTGAAGAATGCTTGCAGCTGCAGCCGACTTCCCCCTCTGAATCGTATTCACCGGATACATCCACCATGGGCATAGGAAAACTGCGGAAAAGCTAAACCGATACAGCCGGTCCTAAGTTCAGCTCGTAGTCACGGAACGAGTCGTCTTTCGCCGAGAAGTGTCGAAGAAAAATATTTCACGACGAAAGTGACGCGACTGGGATTTGAACCCGGGGCCGTCCGATCCGCTGGCCAGCACGCGAACCACAAGACCAACGCACCGGGTTCTGTTTGATTTATATAATATCACGGGAATAACGTTGCTATCATACTACGCCGTTCTGCGGTGTTATGATGCATCTTTATCGCATGTACTACCCACAAGATGATATTCCGATTGCGACTTATTGAAAGAAAGTTGATGAATCAATCATTTTAAACAAATAAAAATATTGTCAGATGCGTCGCGCGTACGAAATAATGAAATTGGTGAATAGAACATAAAAAACCGGAATGGCACTGCTCTGAATTCCCTTGCATCCATTACCGACCAATATGCCTATCAATTACCACCAAACGATTATCTTCCATTTGAGACTTATTGGAACGAGATTGGTGATTAAAAACACAAAGAAATTTAAATACCACTGCGTCATGTTCCGTTGGATCCATAGGCAGCCAACTATAGCCCTCTAATACCTGTGTCTAACCGTATATGGTTTTTCGATCGACGAAATTGAGGAATGAACTACTATACGATTTAATTAAGCTACCAATCACTACCAAACGATTATCTTCCGTATGAGACTTATTAGATGGAGATCGGTGAAGAAAAACATAAAGATATTAAAATAACCCGGCTCCGTATTCCGTTAGATCCTTCGTCAGCCAATTACAGCCCTCTATCTCCTGTGTCTAAGGTTCGATGATTTTTCGATCGGCGTAATTAAGGAATTAACTACAAAATGTTGTAATTAAGCTACTAATCACTACCAAACGATTATCTTTCGTTTGAGACTTATTAGAACGAGATCGGTGAAGAAAACCATAAAGAAATTGAAATATAACTGCTCCGTATTCCGGTGGATCCATCAGCAGCCAACTACAGCACTCTATCGCCTGCATCTAACCGTAGATAGTTTTTCGATCGGCGTCATTAAGGAATTAACTACCAAACGTTTTAATTAAGCTACTAATCACTACTAAACGATTATCTTCCGGATGAGACTTATTGGAACGAGATCGGTAAAAAAACATTATGAAATTCTCATATCACTGCTCCGTATTCTGTTGCATCCACCAACAGCCAACTACTGCCCTCTATCCCTTCATCTAAACATAGATGTTTTTTTTCGATTGGCGTAATTAAGGAATTAACTACCAAACGTTATATTAAGCTACTGATCACTACCGAACGATTACTTTCCGTTTGAGACGTATGGGAAAGAGATCAGCAAAGAAAAACATAAATAAATTGAAATATCACGGCGCCGTATTCCGTTGGATCTATAAATCACCAATTACGGCCCTCCATCGTATGCGCTTAAACGTAGATTGTTTTTCGACCGGGATAACTTATGAATTAACTACCAAACGCTGGGATTTGCATATTTGTAACCACCAAACGATTCTGTATCGATTCGGGGTAGCAGTTTTTGGATTGCGTGATAAATAAAAAAAAGTTCCGGCCGACTTTACGGAAAAAAGTCTTATTTAATTATAACGAAACGGTCGACCACCAAACCTTCTTATTAGGTTACCTATCACCACCAAACGACCACCAAACGTTTGGGAATGAAAAAACCTTGAGAAGTTAAAGTTGTTCGGCTATGTTTATGGTGGAATCCGGGCGGCCCATCGTTGGGTCATCTCTCTTCTGTGACTTCCTGTCGAGTTCCTTCAATTTGATTCTTTATTAGTAATAAGTTTTCGCTCATTTCAATTAAATAATTAGTTTGAAATGAGGTCACGAATGAAAAAATGTTTACGCCTCGGCTATGACAGATCAGGATGCAAAGTCATAACCGAACCAAGAAAATATATCCGGCGTCTTGCTTAGAGGACTGCGATTGGTCACTGAAGGTCCAACCACAGAGCAAAATTGTAAAGCACGGATGCACTCACTATCTCTTGTCTGATTTCCCTTCGATGAGTCTTGATTTATAGAAAACTCCCGGAAACGTTTGGTATTCAATTTAGAACGATTGGTAGTCGATCCCTAGATTGCCCCAACGAGAAATACGTGTGTATCGTGAACGGCGAGCTGTGATTGGTCGCCAGAAGCTGCAGCGGAAAAAGTAATTACTAACAAAGATTCACCCATTATTTTGTGGCTAACTTATTGTGATGAGACTTCATCGATAGAAAAATAAATCATGTAGTTTGGTAGTCGATCAATCAATAACGCCAACGCAAAATGCAGCGAATCGGGAATGAAGCACTGGGGTTGGTCGGCAGACGCCGGACTGGCAGTATTATTTATTAGCGTTGATTCGATCGTTATTTCTCGTCCGATTACATTCTGATGGGTCGCTATCGATAGAAAAACATCCGGTAGCGTTTGATATTCGATTCGGGACGTTTGGTAGTCGATCATCCAAATACGATAGCACAAAATACGTGCGTTTCAGGCATAGAGAGCTGTGATTGGTCGCCAGAAGCCGCAGGGGCAGGACGATGTGACATTTTCATAATTAGATTTGTTAATAAACTCCGACTGAACCGAAAGACATTACGCGTATCCGAAACGGAAGGCTGCTATTGGTCGCGATAATATACGACGTTTTTGCGATAGATGGCGTTGGTTGTCGAGTCTTTTTCCGCTACTCATTCGTAAAAAAAGAAGTTCGATTAGTCAAAGTGGGGAGGCCAACTTACGGCCCAATTTTTGATTATCGATTTTTCGACAAACGGAGAACTACCAATTGATTTGAATGGTTTACCAAACACTACCAAACGACCACCAAACGATTCGTAAAAAAAAAGTTCGATTAGTCATAGTGGGGCCAACTTATTTTCCAATGTTTGATTATCGATTTTTCGAAAAACGGAGGACTAACAAACGGTTTGAATGGTTTACCAAACGCTACCAAACGACCACCAAATTATTCGTAAAAAAAAAGTTCGAATAGTCAAAGTGGGGGGGGGGGGCTAACTTTGACGAGGTCTTCAACGGTGATCACGGACTCACGCGGCTACAAGGGAATCTGCAACCTCGACAGAGGCAATGATCACGAAATCATATTCCCGAACTCGCCGCCGCGATTTAGCGCCATTTCCGAGGCACGCCGAAAAGGGGAGCATTGTGCATCTCCCATCTAATCTCTGGTCTTACATACAGGTCTGGAAACTGCCAGAATTTGCATGGTGGCGGTAGGCCGCTTACGGACGAAATTATTCGTTGATAATTGACACTACGCGATTCACGCCAAAAATAATTTTGTAAACAAAAGCGATTTTGACACCAAAAATAGTTTTGTAAACAAAAGCGACTCATTAGTGGATTTCCTGTGCTATTGATTTATCGGAAGTGAAAACATGCAGAGAATCTTTGCTGTGCCGGGGTGCTAAACGGGAAGCAGAATTGAATTATCGAAATACTCGTTATTTCGCGTGCCATAAGATACAGTGCGGTGGAAACACTGGGAAAACGCTATCCCGGGTATTTCGGGAGAAATATTAATCTTAAAATATGCCGATTTTCTCCAATATTCCTCGTTTTTCGCATTATTCCGATTTTCTCATTGTATTCACGTCGTGAGAGTTCAAATCATTACATTATATTATATTTATTGTTAAAATTCAATCGTGAATTTTACTCTTCTACTTGGTCTTCTTATTATTTTTTTATTTTGTTTGTTATGCACAATAACAAGTCATTATTTTTGTTCTTTTTTCAAAATGTAAAAAAGTGGTAAATTAAGTACTCAGAAAAAATGCAATCGTCTTTTCATGTAGACAGGAAGCATGCACGGTACGATAATCCGGAAGATAATACTTGAGCAAAGCATATTCTTTGGTTTGCACAAGTATTATGCGGAGAAATTTGGGAAATTCCGGAGTAATGTGAAAATATTTTTTCTCCGGATTTCTCCAAAAAGTCTCAATTCACTGAAAAAATCGGAAAATTTTTAGGAGGAAAAGGGATTTTTTTTGAAAAACGCGGGAAAAAAATTCTGCCAGGGCACATATCAAAATATTATTGTATTATATAAATATTTATTACCCTCTGGTCGGATCTTCGATCGGTCACTTTTACCTCGTCGACCGATATATTACTTATACTGATAGATTCGTTCGCTCGACGCGCCACCTATACTTTTCGCACTTTCGAGTATACTTTTTTCCCTGTCTCCCCATTGGAGTTTGGACTCCTGTATCTAGTCTCCATGGTCGCCCCGCTGCGCAGACAAACTTAAATCAATTGCGGAGTGAGTTTCAAACCGTACAGACGTGTTACGTCATCCTAAAGGTTTTTGTGCTTCGAATTAAGCTCTGAAACATGCCGCGACGAGGAAGAGCATCTGGTCCACCACCGAGAACGTAAGTGGAAATTATTGACAATTAGACCCATGATACGGTTTTGTCTTTCTTTCTTTTCTCGATGTGATTCTAAATGCGAGTAACATCGTGGGGTGGACAAGTTTGTAGCCTATAAAAACGAGATTTTCGTTACATCACCGTCACGCCATAGGGCTTCCGATGATTGCGGCGTAGATGGCGCAATGCTATTATGATATATATAAATATATATACACACACACACACACACACACATATATATATATATATATTAGTGATTTTATATCACACCGCGATCTTCATTGTCGGCATAGCGGCCAGATCGGCTCTACGTCATACTTGCAAAAATGGAGATTGCGCACCATCCACTCAAGCTGACCGTGCAGCTGGGGTAGCTGAGTGCAGTACCCCTCAAAGCTCTTTCTTATTGTCTAGCATGCTTGAATCCTCGCCCCGAGGTCTGGTGTTCTCCCACGATGCGCTACACTGATCGATATTTGTCACATAGCGGGGGTGGATGCTGTTGGATCTGTGGAGGTTCTGTTAATAGAGATCGCAGTGTATATTGTTTTGGATGATTTTAGGGTTCGGCCAGCAGCGCGTGCTGCACCTCCAGCTGCACGGGCTGCGCCTCCAGCTGGCCCACCTGCGGCACATGCAGCACCTCCATCATCGGTACCAATGGTCCCGCAAACACAAGGACCGTCGCTAATGGGACAAATGGCAGCTACGGCTGGAGGCGTAGCAATTGGATCTGCAGTGGGGCATACCATTGGACATGCTATGACGGGCCTCTTCAGCAGTGGTTCCAGCGAGCCGGCACAAGCCACAGCTCCTGCGGCTCCGTCCCAACAAGCTTATCCAGGAGCAACTACTCAGCCATCAGGGACATGCGCATGGGAAATCAAGCAATTCCTAGAGTGTGCTCAGAACCAGAATGACCTTACATTGTGCGAGGGATTCAACGAAGCCATGCGTCAATGCAAGCTTAGTAACAGTTGGTATTTTCTTGAAATCTCTGTCCATATATCTTTTTTGAGGAATACATTCTAACCCGTCTTGTATTCCGTTCTTTCAGATCTCTAAGTCGATTGGATAAACAAAATTAGCAATGCCGTATGTCTCCAGAAGAAAATTAAATTTCCTTGTTCTCTTAATAGTGGCTGCCTGTGCTGTCTTGTCTAACATTCTCTGTAGAAGAATTTTTGCGATCGAATCATGATAAAAGTGTAGATCTACTGTGTACACCTGAAGGTAATAAAATAAATAAAAATTACTTAAACCCTAAGGAATATTCGTCTATGTGTTGGTTTGCTGAAAACCTTGTTGTACTTTATAAGATTTGACAATGGTTTATGGAGTTAATCCTGCAAGAGTCCTGATATTTTCAAGAATGAAGACATCGAAAAACGCTGCACCGTATTCATGCCAAGTAATTAGGAGGGGACTTTTAGAGTGGTATTACATTTTGACAACAAATGGAAGAGATGCATTTTTCATTTTCGAGTTGCAGTTAAATCGATTAGGCCACAGTATTTTCGATCATATTGGGGCTGTGCAAAGAGTATTGCATCAATTAAGAGAAAGATTGCCAAGTCCACTAGATGATACCACCGCATCGTAATTAATCAAGTATGTGACATAAAATTTCGACAATTTCCTTTTTTCATTGAAGCTCGAATTTTTCGGGGAATGTTTGGTAGCAGGTACGCTGAACATGTGTCAAAAAGTATATAAGAGAGCTTAAGGAACATAATGTTAAGTGCAATAAATTGTTTACGTTGTCAATACCTGCCAGACCGCTTATTGTGAACGATTGTAAAGCCATACAAATTCGAATTCCACCTCCTATTCAAGTGTACCTTATTTTAACGAATAGAGTGATAACTAATGAAAATATCCATGTTTTTATTTGCTCCAAGTTTTGGAGAGGTGTTACGCCTTAAGGTCGTCGCTCCCTTATCAACCTGGCACCTGATCAGCACCGCCTCGCCTCGAGCGGTTGTCATTTATTAGATGGGCTTTCCATACATATGCGCTCACTTGTCAACTCTTGCGAGCAAGCCGATCCGGTGATGCTACGGAGTTGACAAGTGAGTGCATATGTATGGAAAGTCCATATAAGAAATGACAGCCGCTCGAGGCGAGGCGGTGCTGATCAGGTGCTGGGTTGATAAGTGAGCGACGACCTTTATGGAGTCATCGCTAATTATAAGCTTCAAACAAAGGTCTTCATGGTAACAAAAAACATTATATAGTTTTTAAATCGGATTTTTATTACATACGGCATGACTTTAGGATCGTTCAAAAGGATTTTCGATAAAAAATATGCATTGTTATTATTAAGACAACAGACTATGTCCCAAAGCACGTTTTTGAGATAGAGGTTTGCAATGACCACGATTACGGCAAACAGGTTTGAAATGGTGAAAAAAAAACTAGAAAAATTCCTTTCATATGTTATATTCGCTCGTAATTGATCTTTCGTTTTTCAAAATTTAATTAAAGCTAACACGGTGGAGGTGAGACGTAACAAGTTTGTTTTTTAAGGAAAAATGTCTCGTTTTTTATCAATACAAATATCTCTATCGTGAACGAATAACCCTTCGATCAACGGCAACGACTATGTATGTAGAAGGAGTCATTGAAATCCGAACTAAATCAGATGAGTAGTTTAAAAAACTGTGGTCACCGTTTTGAAAAATATTGTTTTGAGAAAGACGCGATTGAAACTTTGTGAGGAGCTTGCATTTTGATAAAATAATGGACTGTTTGATTAAATTGTCAAAAAATCCCTTTGGTACGCCAAAAAACCCTTTTCGTGCGCCTTCGAGTTTGTTGAAATTCATGTGTGGTAAAAGATTTAAAAAACATTGAACACGTTCGGTTTTATCGGCAAAAAACGGTATAGACGGATGAAACCGATCACCACCTTGACCGCCTTACTTTAACCCTTTCGCTCCGGGAAACTCGTATCTGCGTTTGGCTTGCTAAAACAACGTAATTCTGCGGTCATCTTGTGAATTTAAAAAAACTGACTTTGTACGTTAAATAGCGTGTAGTAGGCCAGAAACAATAATTTTGTCACGCCAAAGACTGTAAAATTCTTTAGCAGTACTTTTCCCTTGACTCTGGATACCGCATATGAGTTTACAGAATACGTCGGACTTTGCGTAAATCCGTCTGAGAATATCACACCTTGCAACATTATTAATAACATTTTGTTTGTTTAAATGACATATTATGTTAAAGACTAAAATGATGAGAATTATATCTGAAAAAGATCAGAACTAAAGGGTTGAGGAAGGCAAATCACTCCTCGGTCAAGGAGCGATTTAGCAGTTTCGCCTACAATCTAGCAATTGGAGTGAAACGAAAAGGAACATTTTTCTCATTCAAGGCAATACAACATCTATTAAAGGCACATGAAAAAAGAGGTGAAGTGAAGATGTTTTTTTTTTGCACAATAGTAATCTCAAAGGTAAACCATGTTTTAGTTCAAATTCCTTGTCGCACTTTTTTCTGGGCAGCAGATGCATTATCTGCTGATTAAAAATATTTCTACGAACACCAAGTTAAGGTCCACTGATGTTTTGAAATGATTACCTGTGCCTGAGAGAGTAAACTAATTAATAACTAATTAAAAGTAAACATTAATTGTGTTCAAACTGTTGTCATTGCATGAGGAACACGCATTTTATGTCTGCACACACTCGCATAATTCTTCAGCAGCTCACAAAGGGGTGGTGGTAAAACACCCCTTGCTTGCCACCCTACTCGTGATTTCCTTGTCGAAATGTCTCCACGGTAAGTCACTCGTCTATAATCAAAATTTTGTACAAGCGTAAACAGCGACTTCCTACATTTTTCTCAACCATGTGTTGTAATAAAACGAGTGGTTTCAAAAAAAGGGTATGGACAAATAAAACCTCTTGGAATATACGTTTACATATTTTATTTCAAATACATACTGATCTCCTTTTATACCACTATCAAGAAATACCACATTCATATATTATAAAACTACCTTTTTTCCATTATATTACTTTCATTCATATTACAATTATCGTTAACAATAACTCATAGGTAATGAAATAATGGTAATAATGGAAGAAGTGCTTTAAGGGAAGGTTTAACTTGTTAGGTCAAAAAATATTCAATTTTTCATCAATTTTTTATGGGAGAAGTATTAAATATAGAATGTTGATATTTGGTATGTTGACTAAGCAGTCTTTATTGAACATCAAAATATTTTTTAAAGTTTGACAAAACAAGGTCGTGGGAGTGGGAGGAGCCACGTAAAGTGTGCGGGCAATGACATTTGTCGCATGAGGAAGTCCTAAGTCCTGGACAGGTGATCTGAAGCAAAAAGATCAAACATATTTTTACTTTGTACAATATTGTGTATAAGTTGACCTAGAATCAAAAAGAAAAATTGAAAAATAGAAACCCCAAGAAAGCAGAACTTACCCTTAAACACGAAGACTTTTAGATTGCGCTAGCCATTCACGTCCCACAACTGCTAGATGATTGCAACCATGCACGTATTGATAACTCTCAAATAATTACAACCGGATATTTCATAGTGTGTTTTTGTTCAACTGAAATCGAAGTTAAAAGAATTTTCAAAATATTCTGTTGTTTCGGTTATATTATTACTTCTGAAGCATGAATGTTAGGGAAAAAATGAATGCATCACGGAGATGAGAGTTAATTATCGGTAAGAGATTGCTCTTTAAAGCATTGCGTTACCCTTGCACACTCCAAAAGAGATTGAAATTCAAGAAATTAAATTTTTATTGTACAACCATTAACTATGACAAATTGCTAATCGGCAAGGCAACTCTGGAACCAGTCTGGGTATGCGGCATCTGAATTTGGTTCAATTGGCAAGTATATATAACATCGACATTCTACAGAGATGCTAATCTAAGGCACTTAGATTGTTGCAAATGCTTAGTGGTATGGCCCCAACAATATAATACATAGCAACCTACAAATGAGCTCTATCAAGCAAAACGGACAATTACACAGCAGAAAGTTCATAAGAAGTTTAACGAACCATCCCAACACCCTAGCTGGAAGACTTCTAGACCACCCCGGCGAAATAAAAAGGCCAAAACAATTCTATCCTCTAGGCGTGATAAGACGATTTAATCACTAATACAAAATGAATGAAGATCCCTGGATATTCGGTTCTATAGGACATAAAGGGAAGCGAACAAAATTATTGAATATCCCTGCGTGATAGCTTATAGTTAATAGAATATCGTCAAATCATTTTTTTCAACTTTAAGTATAGTTTTTTTTTTATTTGCGTTTTGAAAGCATATATTGAACAGTAATTTGTAAAAATCTACTTGTGCCACATTAAAAATGGATCAGTTATGCGATCTTTTGAAGGTTTTATAGCCTTCAAGAGCCTTCAATGACGGATGGCCGTCATTTTTTCAAAAAGCAGGTTCGTCTGAAAACAAACGAACAATATGCCTTATTCTTGGTAGTCATTCTTGAATTTGATTTTTATTTTCTCGTTTGTCAGTTATATAAGCTATTCTTCTAACTGGGATGATCCTGCAGTATTGACATGTGCAAAAGGATCCAACACCCAGTCTGATATTTCCATGTATAAAATGTCCTGCAATCGTTCTTTGAAATCACCGCGGAGGTTTTCCAAGCGTTGCAACCAATCAAGCAAGTCCCCGTTGGTGAAGGAGGCGGCTATGTAGGGTAGTTGAATTCATTTATGATAATAACTCTTGTATGATAATAAATCTTGTACAATAGCAGTTTGGCTATGAAAGCAGCAATTACATTTTTTTGTTTTTATCAGGTTCAAGCCGTCCCCTTGAAGTTGGAGATTGACCAGATTGACATCATTAAGACGGAATGACACCTCATCGCGGTCTGTATGGTAGAACAATTGTAGATACCCAAAAATCTCTGAAACGGCTCTTCAGATCCCGTCGAAACTTTGCCAAACGACGTCGAATAGATAGACGAATAGCTGTCTGCCCTTCAAGTTTTCTGAATTTGAGAAAAAAAACGTAGATTGTGTTATCATAAGCCAATCTCATTTTTTTTTCAAATTCCGAAAATGTGAGGGGCTGACAGCTATTCGTCTATCTATTTGACGTCGTTTGGCAAAGTTTCGACAGGATCTGAAGAGCCGTTTCAGAAATTTTTGGGAATCTATAATTGTTCTACCATACCGACCGCGATGAGGTGTCATTCCGTCTTAAGAGGGAATGATACCTCATCGCGGTCGGTATGGTAGAACAATTATAGATTCCCAAAAATCTCGAAAACGGCTCTTCAGATCCCATCGAAACTTTGCCAAATGACGTCAAATGGATAGACGAACAGCTGTCTTCCCCTCAAATTTTCTGAATTTGAGAAAAAAAAATGTAGATTGGCTTATCATAAGCAAATCTAGTTTTTTTTTCTCAAATTCATAAAATTTGAGGGGAAGACAGCTGTTCGTCTATGTATTTGACGTCGTTTGGCAAAGTTTCGACGGGATCTGAAGAGCCGTTTTCGAGATTTTTGGGAATCTATAATTGTTCTACCATACCGACCGCGATGAGGTATCATTCCCTCTTAAGACGGAAGCATACATTCTCATGCCTCGACGCAAGGAGGCCCGCGACCCTGTCGCAGCGTGCATTTGGAACGAACACGCGTTCAGCTCAATAAACTTAGCCGGCGACAATGAAAATATCGAATTCTTTTCCATGCCTATCAATTGTTAGTGTTTGTTAGACAAAATCCAGCGTTTGTTAGACTTTATTTATTTAATAATTCAAAAGACAAATTTCATGTCAAACTTAGCCGCGGGAAAATGGTTTTGTAATGAATTCGAACTTTTCTTCGTAACCAATCGGTTGTTAATCATTTGTTAGTAATTGTTAGTCCATTTTTATCCTTTGTTAGAGTTGAATTGGTATTTTATCGTTAAAAAGCCTTCCATTCCCATAGCACGCTGCAAGCCACGTGAAGTTGGCAGCATTGCCACGACGGCTGAGCACGTCTTTACCCATGTAACTCCTCAATTTCAGAAAAATGCTGATTCTTCTCATCTTACTCGATTGTTAGTCCATTGTTAGTGATTGTTAGTCCATTTTGATCGTTTATTAGGGCTTATTTTTAATTTGATCAATGATAAACTTTTCGGCCCTAGGGTGCGCCACAAGCCACGTGAAGTCGACAGTTTTGCCGCGACAGTTGAGAATGGCCCCGCTGTGAAAACGGCCCACCGAAATCAACATCCAAGGTTTTTATCATGACAAATCGTTTGTTGGTCGTTTGTTAATCATTGTTGGATCAATTATAATTTTTGTTGGACCTTTTTTAAAGCACAGGATGAAAAATAAAAACTAACGTGAAATTGATCGATTTATTAACATTTCAACCGTTTTGAGGTGCAATAGAAGCTCAAACGTTTGTTGGTTATGAATTGTGACGGAAAATCCCAAGCTACACCCTTCGCGTCACAAAAGGTCGTCGCGCCTCCGCCCGGCGATTTTTCCCGAGGCGCCAGCCGCGTTAGCGGCTCGCCGAGCGGTAGGTCGAGACGACCGATTTGTCCGACTAGCACAGGTTTTCCTAAGGTAGAGTGGCGGGGTCAGGGGCTAAACAGTTATGAAACACAACAAAATAAATAATTAAACACTTGACACCTCTAGAGAGAGAATTACACTTTATTTGACCGAGCGTTTTCTCGGCGATTGACTCGATACAAAATCACACCCGAAGCCGCCAGTCGGCCTATCTCTTTTCTCTCTCTCTCTCCTTTTAAACGGGTTAACAATTACAACCGACACGAACAACGCAAAGGGACCTGCCACGTTCCTCCCTGCACCGCGACCCGAAACGATGCACTCGCGAATGACGGAGACATTTCTTTAACTCGACGGTAAATTTTCCCTTTACGCCGGGGGCGGCCACATTCCACAGGCCGACTTAATTGTCCCCAACAATTTACTTTTAATCGTCGACCGTCTCGCTCGGATTTCCGTGGTCAAGTCCTTTTCCCGCGAGCGAGACGGTTGACTCGAGGTCTCCGTCTCAGCCGTGCACCCCCCGCCTCTCCGTCATTCGCGTCAGCCGTTACCGCGCCAAAATTAAATATTAAAACTTATTAAAATGACGGTGACGGGTACGATGACGGGTACGATGACGATGACGATAACGATGACGATAACGATGACGATAATGATGACGATGGCGATAACGATGGTCGTTGACAGGTGACGTAGGCCCAGTCTCTTCCCGTCGATCTTACCCAGCGCGTTGAGTCTCGCTGCGATTCCTGCCCCTGGCAGTTACGTGACGTGTGAAGGTCGGGCGGACGCGCCGTTACCGGCTGAAGGGGACCGGGGACCAGCCGGCCGCCGTAGGTTCGTTTATAATACGCAATACGTTCGAGCCAGAGATGGTCCCAGCGTCTTTGGTTGCCTGACGCTGCGAGTCGTCGAAGTAGACGGGTATTGTGATGACGGCGTTGGTCACCTTCTGACCGAGGTAACCTTGCTGTCAGCCTGGACGGTTGCATAGTCGAACGCCTGCCGATCACATACCGCTTCCCTCCACAGATCGTGGTGGAGAAGCGTTACAGAACGTGGGTCTGCTGAATCGTCTCGGATTCTCGAGCGAGGGTAAGATCGACGAGGCGCACCCCGAATTGGAAGATACGAGGCCGCTGCGGTGAGAAGGATCTCGAGGTTTTCGAGACGACTGCCATTTCCCGCTCGCCATCGTATCACAAATGTCACATGAACGAATAAAAAGAAGAACATAATTATACAACAAAATGAATAAATATATGAAGGGACAACAAGATAAATAAATAATAAACGATAACGGTACGCTCGGGCTCCCATACGAGGATGAAATCCGAGCGAGAGGGTCGCCTTAAGGTGACTTTGGGGCTCGTCAATTTTTCCACGTGACAACACCCCCACCCTACATTTTGGCCGTCCCGGCCAGCGGAACTCGGCTACAGACCCTCGGCGTGTTTAAGTAAGACGGAACAAAACAAAATAAATTAATGGTGACCGCCCCCATCGTAGCGGATCCAAAATTTTCATTTAATCCGGTAATTATCTACCGGATACCCAAAATCAAAACCATTCTCGGTCCGTGGACGGTCTCGGGTTCAGTGCATGGGGGGTTTTACCTGCGCCCCACGACACCCAAAACAAACACTCCACCAAATTAGAAAAATAAATAAATCATCAACCAAAACAATAAACGAAAAGCCGACACGTAAACACTTCAAGAAACGACATACGGGGAAAACCAACACGTAATCGAGTCAAGAACGACGGACGGAAATTGATAAATCGAGCGGTTCTGGGTATGGCCACTTGAGGGGTCATCCACGCCCAAGGACACCCAGAACAAACACTCAACCAACAAAGACAAAACCAATGAATAAATGCCCAACACGAAACCCAACAGATAGCTATCCCAAAATAAATATCACGAAACCAACACAAAAACAAATGAATGGCCAAACATAAATATCCAAGTCGCGAAAGACACACAATAAATAATCACATGACGAATAAATAAATAGGACGAAAACAGTACCCGATACGTAACGATCCACGAAACAAAAGACGGGGAAAACCAACGGGTAATCGAATCGTGAAACGAACAACGGAAGTCAAATAAATTAAAAATGTCAAATAAATAAACCATCAACGAGTCACAAATAAATAATAGAATAGAACGAGGATATAACAAGACACAATACCGATAAACAAACTATTCACAAAACGAACTACGGGGAGAACCAACGCGTAGACGATTTACGAAACGTAAGAACAAGAACAATAAGGAAGGCACAAACTCTAAATTACTGAATAAATAAATAAATAAATAAATAAACTGTCGCGGTCATAATAAATAAATAAGTATCGACGAGCCCCGAGGCTACTGCTAAGGAGGGACCTCGCCGACGCGGAACGGGTCTGTTTGGACCGGCTCGGCGTCCTGCGGTCCCTGAAATGGCTGCATAGTGCCAGACAGCTTCGTCAACGTTTGGCCATATGGAACAATCGAGTGCTACATTTGGGAACCCCCGCCCTTGACGATGCCTCATTTTGAAATTCCCAATAAATAATTGCATCAATAAATAAATATTTGAATAGTTAAATAAACCATTATTGAATAAATAAATAAATCGTCAAAGTCGTCCAATTGTAAAATAGCTGAGAGTCAATATTTAAAACGTCAAGTCAAATAAAATAAAAATAAAAAAAATAATAAAATGAAATTAATCAGAGTATTCCGTCAATAATTAAAATGGCAAACCAAAAAAAAATGTAAATGAAAAAAAAAATAAAAAAGATATTCAATGATAAAAATAAAATAGGTCGTCGAAATTAATTAATAAATTATCAAACGGTAAAAATGGACAAGGTAAGTGGCGAACTACCGTTGATTGTCCATAAGTAAAATAACCGTCAAATAAAATAATGGAACAAGATCGACGTTAAATAAATAAAGTAATAAATTAAAAGTAACTAAAATTGGCGTCAAATAAGTAAAAGGTAAAAAGGATTAAATTTTAGACGAAAAGAAAAAAAACAAACAAATGAACAGCTAAAATTGATAAAATAAAACAATCAAGTTGTAAAAAGACTTGAAAGAAAATAAGTCAATAAAATAAATAAATTTAAAAAAAAAGGTAAACTAAATAAAATGAATATTTGAAATCAATTGACAAAAATACTCTGATTACAAAAAGTAGAAATTAAAAAAAATTAAATTGAATGTCCGACGTCAATAAAAAATAAATGTTTAAAACAACAATAAATAAATCATAACAGTAAAGTAGAGTAAACGATAAAATAAAATAAAGTAAAAGAAATAGATAAAGTCAATGAGTAAAATGATCAGATCGTAAAATCGAGTAAAATAAATAAAGATGCTAAAAATCCGAAATCAATAAATTAAAATGAACAGATTGGGAAAAAAAAACGAAACGTAAAATTCAATAAATAGTAAAATAAATAAGAAAACAAAAATAAATAATCAATAAACCAGTCAATAAATCTGTCACGTAACGTCAATAAATAAACAAATCGGAAAAGGAAAAAAAAAGAGAAAATATGAAATAAACAAATAAATCAATAATTCAAATAAATACTCACAATCGGGCTTTCCCTTCTTTCCGATGAGACACCCGTTATATGACGAGAGCGTTCAATTACTACACATGACAATTTTCCCGAGCTCCGTTTATAATGTATCGAAATCTTATTTCGACGAATACCTCAGGAAATCTCATCGGTCTCTAATTCGTCCAAGGCCGCGATCGACTCAGCTGTCCGAACAATAGCCGCTCGGACTACAATAGCGGCGAGCTCTACGCGGTTGACCAAGGGCAGAGAAAAAAAGGACGCGCGCTCGGTGTCGAACGGCTCGTCGATTAAACCCGCGACTATTAATTCCAAATTAATTTTCTCACACCAAATAAATTTTTCCCGACACCAAAAATACGATAGGACATGCCGATCACCAACACATAAGAAAAAAAACACACACACAGGCCCGTCGAGAGAAAAGAGATAGTAATTAGATAATTTTTATTTATTTATTTTTATTTGACGAATCTTAATTAAAATTTTTCTTTTGCCCGGCCCCACGTTGGGCGCCAAATTTGTGACGGAAAATCCCAAGCTACACCCTTCGCGTCACAAAAGGTCGTCGCGCCTCCGCCCGGCGATTTTTCCCGAGGCGCCAGCCGCGTTAGCGGCTCGCCGAGCGGTAGGTCGAGACGACCGATTTGTCCGACTAGCACAGGTTTTCCTAAGGTAGAGTGGCGGGGTCAGGGGCTAAACAGTTATGAAACACAACAAAATAAATAATTAAACACTTGACACCTCTAGAGAGAGAATTACACTTTATTTGACCGAGCGTTTTCTCGGCGATTGACTCGATACAAAATCACACCCGAAGCCGCCAGTCGGCCTATCTCTTTTCTCTCTCTCTCTCCTTTTAAACGGGTTAACAATTACAACCGACACGAACAACGCAAAGGGACCTGCCACGTTCCTCCCTGCACCGCGACCCGAAACGATGCACTCGCGAATGACGGAGACATTTCTTTAACTCGACGGTAAATTTTCCCTTTACGCCGGGGGCGGCCACATTCCACAGGCCGACTTAATTGTCCCCAACAATTTACTTTTAATCGTCGACCGTCTCGCTCGGATTTCCGTGGTCAAGTCCTTTTCCCGCGAGCGAGACGGTTGACTCGAGGTCTCCGTCTCAGCCGTGCACCCCCCGCCTCTCCGTCATTCGCGTCAGCCGTTACCGCGCCAAAATTAAATATTAAAACTTATTAAAATGACGGTGACGGGTACGATGACGGGTACGATGACGATGACGATAACGATGACGATAACGATGACGATAATGATGACGATGGCGATAACGATGGTCGTTGACAGGTGACGTAGGCCCAGTCTCTTCCCGTCGATCTTACCCAGCGCGTTGAGTCTCGCTGCGATTCCTGCCCCTGGCAGTTACGTGACGTGTGAAGGTCGGGCGGACGCGCCGTTACCGGCTGAAGGGGACCGGGGACCAGCCGGCCGCCGTAGGTTCGTTTATAATACGCAATACGTTCGAGCCAGAGATGGTCCCAGCGTCTTTGGTTGCCTGACGCTGCGAGTCGTCGAAGTAGACGGGTATTGTGATGACGGCGTTGGTCACCTTCTGACCGAGGTAACCTTGCTGTCAGCCTGGACGGTTGCATAGTCGAACGCCTGCCGATCACATACCGCTTCCCTCCACAGATCGTGGTGGAGAAGCGTTACAGAACGTGGGTCTGCTGAATCGTCTCGGATTCTCGAGCGAGGGTAAGATCGACGAGGCGCACCCCGAATTGGAAGATACGAGGCCGCTGCGGTGAGAAGGATCTCGAGGTTTTCGAGACGACTGCCATTTCCCGCTCGCCATCGTATCACAAATGTCACATGAACGAATAAAAAGAAGAACATAATTATACAACAAAATGAATAAATATATGAAGGGACAACAAGATAAATAAATAATAAACGATAACGGTACGCTCGGGCTCCCATACGAGGATGAAATCCGAGCGAGAGGGTCGCCTTAAGGTGACTTTGGGGCTCGTCAATTTTTCCACGTGACAGAATATAATTAGAAGCTTTGTTGGTTCTCCGTATTATTTAAATCAATAGATGAAATATACATCCCCGTATTACATGACGTCATAAAATCATAGGGCCGCGTTCGCACTGTCTGCGTCGACAGAATGTCTAACCAATCGGATAAGCGTTCGAGAATTAGAGCGTGTTCGGAAATGAGCTGACAGTACTGACCTGATGAAACGATCCTAGACGAAAATGACAATGCATCAAGCGTAGAGGAATCTATAGGTAAAGTCTTATCGTTTTCGTGATCATTGTTATTTTGAAAAATTATTTGATACAATCTGATTAGTTCAAATGTAGACTCAAGCTACATATAGCTCAAGTGTGTCAAAGATTAGCGTTAACCGCGAACATGGCTATACACATTATCTTTCCACTATAACTTAAACACCATACTTCAGAAACCGATAAAAACGTTTTTCAAGAATAATAATATATCTTTAAGGGTTACATTTCTGAAGACATTTTTGTAAGTAAGAACGAAAAAAAAACAGATTTTCCTCTCAGATGCTTTCTTGATTTGGAAAGAATTAGAAGTATACCTTTTAATATGTACTAGGAGAATCTTTGACTGTTCTCCCTTACCAAATTCAATTTATAAGAGAAAATAAATATAATTTGTTAATTAATTTACTAACGACGATCTGAATGTTATTCTTGATAAAATTATAGATACTTGGACAACCGAAGGGACGCTGTCTTTCATCACAGAGTATGAAAAACTGCAGGAGGCAATCGACAAGGGGAAAATAAAGCAAAAGGACGCTTTTGAAAAAATCTCCATCTCCCTTCGACAAAAAAATGTTAGTATCAACGCGAAGCAGTGCGCAACGAAACTTGCGTCTCTCAAAAGGACGTATAAGAAAATCAAAGATCATAATAATAAATCCGGTAATGATCATCAAATTTGGTAATATTTCGAGGTAAGATTATTCTTTATTTTTACCCAAACAAATGAGAACGTTTTGTATCAAGTACTTTTACTTTATTTACAGAGGATGGAAAACATTTTTTCAAAAAAGCCATGGATAAATCCTGTAGCTTTATGTAGCTCGACGCCAGAAACAAACGAGCTTGATGAAGAATCTGCCGAGGAAGTAGCTGCGTCTCGTGAGTATGATTTATATATCTGAAAAAGAACTGAAATTATCAGATTGGCTGTTTTTTTATTCCAAATGTTGTAAAACTGTTTACAGAAATGGGAAAAACAGTTCTTAATAATAACAACAACAACAAAAAAATAATAATAAGTGTTGATAATAATAATAACGTGTATTTATTCATGAATCTTTAAAGTTAACAAACCATTAGCTAATATAATAAAATTTAAACAAGTGCTCTTTCTTATTTTTTTAAATTTTTGTGTTGCAGAATCAAAACGGAAACGTAGAATCTCGACACATGAAAATGTATTGAACGAAGTACTGGAGGAAACCAAAAAACGCCGAGAAGATCGTGCGAGGCAGCACTCAGAAAAAATGGAGCGGCTTGACAAATTATTAGCTATTCTCCAGCCAAACTCCGGAACGTCGTAAAAATCGTAAATACGTTGACATTTGACTTGCTGTCACAGTTCTATTTGGCTAATAGTTTCAAATTCGTTACCAGTTTTCTGTTGATTTATGTTTTTAATATATTTTGTTTCAAGTTTTGTTTTTCAAAATGTAAGTTGATGTAGATACCTCGCTTGTCAATGATAATAATAATAATAGCAGTAAAGATAAGAAATAAAAGAACCCGGAATAAAAATACGTTTTTGATATTTTATGTTTTATTATGCATAAATGTATTAAACATTGAAAACATTAAAATACAAGGTTTATAATCAATAAATGATACAATGATAGATTATATCTTATACCTATACCTCATGTACAATACCTTACATATACCATATATACACCTTATGTGTAATGCAATAATAATAAAAAAAATACAAATTACAGAATAATACAACTGTAAATTATGGCAAAATGTCTTTTATTGCGTTGCGCTTGATTGTTCTTTCATTTCGTAAGTTTACATTGACTTCAATGTTTTCATTGCTATTTTCGTTGTCATTCCGTGCAAGTAGGGGTATTTCAATATAATCCTCGTTCAACAAACAAAAATTGTGTAAAACACAACACGCTATTATATAACTTGGTACGAGATCCATTCGTTTAACAGGAAGTCTATCAAGTAAAATACGAAATCTACCTTTCAGTAAGCCAGTACTACGTTCTACAGTCATTCGTGTCATAGATAATCGAGTGCTGAACTTCTCCTCTCGTTCTGTTAAACGGCCATTATTATTGTATGGTACAAGTAAATGTTTTTGGTTGGTGTAGGCTGCATCGCCGAGAAGACGAGTATTGTTGGGAAAATACCTTTCTGTGTTACGAATCGTTTGCACGCCCGAGAGTTGAAATACTCTATTGTCATGAACTGAGTCGGGGTATCCCGCGAAGCAGCTGATAAACTTTAAAGTTTGCTGGCATATAACCTATGAAATAGAGATATTTTCATGTATACACAGCATCAAACTTGATACACAATTCAGCAATTATCCGAACAAACCTGTAAATGAATCGAGTGGTAACCCTTTCGATTTATATATGCTTCTGGGTATTCATGTGGTGCATCGATCTTTATATGTGTACCATCTATCATTCCAATTACTCTTGGAAAACCATATTTTCGCTCAAAATATCGTGCACTTCCCAGAGCTTCTTCTGCACTTGGCCACTTCATCATCCTTGACCGGATACTGATTAAAGCCCTAACCACTCTTCGGACAATGGCTAATCCAGTGGCTTTTCCAACTCCGAAGCGTTCACATATGGACCTATAAATATGTAAATATTTTTATATATATATAATGTAGTTTCGTGTATTTTCAGGAAAATTGCAAAATCACACCAAGAAGAAATGACATGACTATTCGCTTTACACAAACTAACAAACTCGCACTAAAGTGAGAATCTGTAAAAACATATTTTCCGAACACGTATTCATTCTGGACTTTAGTTTGCATGAACGCAACTAGTATGCATGTGCACACGACTACTCATTTTGACTGGTAAGAGTGTCAGGGTGCACACACTGTGAAAAATTTCCACCAAAAATTACTGTGACTTCACAATAAACGAGGGACCAAATCGATTTTCGAAGAATTTTAAAAGACGGCTCTCAAAAATTGCAAAACAAACTAAATAATTTATGAAGAATTCTTTGCAATAAGTGATGTGCAGCACTGCAATTTCCTTTGCTTATCAATTTCTACTCCGTAAATATATTAAAATGTGATATGACTTATTTAATATGTACGGTGTAAGCAGCGGTAATTACGATAGGTGCTCTCAATTTTACTGTGCTACTCAACACAAATCCGAAATGTTGATTGGTAACAAGTTTTTCCTCGCCATCGTTTATTGCACCAATCAGAAAACAGTCTGAGTGGTCCGAGCGGTCCGAACGTCCATTCGCATCTAACTGCGTTTAACCTATTTTTTGGTTGCCGGCAAAAGTTTTTCTTTAATGCGGAGGTTTATATTATTCGATTATTAATAGTGAATATTGGTGAAATTAAGTAGAAGACAGATTGGAAGAACTGTAAGTATTTTATGTATTATATTTTCACTATTCGAATGACTAATAAAAGTATGGTATTTTTATGGTTTGTGGAAAAGGAATTATAACCTCAAAATGTAAGATGAACATTCAAGGGCCCTCGATGGAGGTTTGGATCATTCTTCTTTGCTTCATTGTTTTTTAATTAATTCTTTATATTTTTGCATCTTGTGTTTCTTTGCTGAAAATCATAAATGAACTTAGATAATTTTCAATATATGTCGTTTTCATTCTTGATACAGTATCCTCGAGAATAATTACTGTAATTAGTCGTAATAATAGATTTTGTTGAACCTTTTTCTTTTTATTTTTGTGAAAAAAAAAAATACCAATTATCGTGGCTAACCGTAGAGATAACTAGGAGCGGGTTACAAGGAAAGAAACATTCTCTGTTTCAAACGAATATACTCTTTATTAATATACTCTGGAATAATACGTGTCTCTTGCTCGAGAGTTTGAGAGCGACTACTTGCGATACGGCTCTCGCTTACCGTCTCAGAGGGAGACCGAGATGTAGATGCGCACGCATGTGCTTACTGTTGAGCAGGATAGCCAACTTCAACACTTCCGCCGCTTGAGTGCTCGCTATAGTGAAGCAAACCAAGACTTGCGCGCATTTTGCAAAAACGGTCTCTTGGAAGTGGCTTTGTCAGTATGTCCGCTCGCTGACAGTCAGTTGGTACATACATGACCTCAATCTCGCAACTTTCAACTTTTTCACGAATGAAATGGTATCGGACATCAATGTGCTTGGTTCTTTTGTGGAACTCAGGGTTCTTAACAAGACGTATTGCGCTCTGATTGTCTACATATAATCTTGTAGCTTTATCACATTGATGACCGATTCCACTCAATAAACTACGCAACCATAACGCTTCTTTTGCAGCCGCTGCTGCTGCGATATACTCGGACTCGCTCGTGCTCATAGATACTACGTTTTGGCGCTGAGACGACCAGGTAACGAGCCCGTGAGCTATGCTGAAGGCATATCCGGTCGTTGACCTGCGCGTCGCAATATCACTTGCATAATCTGCATCAGAAAATCCGATTAAATCAGACTCTCTTCCATCTTCTCGGTACTCTATACCTACATCTACGGTTTTGACTAGGTACGCCATAATGCGTTTCACAGCCTGCCAATGATTCTCGTTGTAATTATTTAAAAACTTGCTTGCGTTATTCACGGAAAACGCGATATCAGGACGAGATACGATGGCGAGGAACATGCGTGAACCGACAGCTTCCCGATATGGTGCATTACACCTCTTTTCGTTTTCCTCAGCAGGATATAGAATCGTGTGAGGATCGGCTGGTACTGATACTCCTTTCGCACTTGACATCCCGAATCTCTCGAGAACTTTTGTTGCATACGCGCTTTGGTGGATGAACATTGTTTTATTGACCCGATCCCGACAGATTTGTAACCCCACGAAATTGCTACAATCACCTAGGGTGATGTCAAAGGACTCTTTTAGCGTTTTTATGATTGAATCGAGAGCTTTCATAGATCTCGCTGCGATGATACCGTCATCAACAAAAAGCGCCAGGTAAGCTTCTGAACCCTCGTAGTTACCGACAAATATACACTTATCCGCACTTGTCTCTTTCAGATTAAATTTTCTCAAAAACGAGCGGAACTTTACGTTCCAGCACCGAGGTGCTTGTTTGAGTCCGTAAAGAGACTTATTTAACTTGCACACTACATTTTCGCGCGCACTTTCTTCTCGTTGAACGTCGAGACCATGTGGGACCTCCATGTAAACATCTTCATCCAGTACTCCGTGCAGGAACGCCGTACATACATCAAATTGGACGATCTCGTAGTCTTCTTGTGTGACTGTGGCCAACAGCACGCGGAGTGAGTCGTATCGCACGACCGGAGAAAACGTCTCGTTGTAGTCCACACCTTCTCTTTGTTGAAAACCTCTTGCACATAGGCGAGCTTTGTAACGGTATACCGCGCCTTTTTGGTCCTGTAGAGCCTTGAAGACCCATTTGGAGTCTATTGTTTTGCCACCAGGTATCCTCGGCACGAGTGACCACGTTTCGTTCTTGTGGTGCGCCTCGAGCTCATTTTGTATTGCTTCCGACCATTTTGAGCCGTCTGGTCCCGATGTTGCCTCTTGTACTGTTGTTGGTACGTTGTATTCGATGAAGTTCAATTCATACCTTGCAGGTGGACGAATCGTCGACCGATCACGTAATGAGCGTGCCCGAGTACCTTGTTGCGGGTTTTCCTGGCGGTCGATATGTACATTCTCGACTTGCGCCGCTCCATTACCGACTGCTGCTTGGTTATCGACAATTGCTTGATTATCGACTGCTGCTTGATTATCGACTGCTGCTTGGTTATCGACTGCTGCTTGGTTATCGTCCGCTGGCTCATTTTCCACGTGTCTACCAGTCACTGGTAACATCTGTTCTACGTCAAGCGATCCCAGTAGGTCAGGCCCACCAGCTTGTTCATTGAACGACACGTCTCTGGAAACAGATACAGAGTTTGTTTCGGGGTTATACAACCTGTAGTTGGATGACTCTCCCTCATATCCCACGAGGACCAATTTTTTTGCTCGAGCATCGAACTTCCTAGTCAGTTGCTTTGGAATGTTTTGAAACGCCTGTGACCCAAAAATCCGCATGTGGCTGAGATTGGGTCGTTTTCCTGTCCACATCTCATATGGAGTTCTGCTTCCGCCTGTTCTTGAGTGTCCCGCTCGATTCAGGGTGTACACTGCTGTGTTGACAGCTTCCGCCCATAACAATGTCGGAAGATTCTTCGCTTGAAGCATCGTTCTTGCGCACTCAACGATCGTACGATTGTCCCTCTCTGCAACCCCGTTCTGTTCGGGCGTGTATGGAGCTGTGTTTTCCATTTTTATGCCTCGTGACACTAAGTATTGCCGCATTTTTTCGTTGCAGTATTCGCGACCATTGTCAGCACGTAGCGTGGTCATTGCTCGACCGAACTTGTTTGCAACGACTCGTTCGAACTCTCGGAAACGATCTAGCACGTCAGATTTGTGCCTCATGAAATAGACCACCCGGAAGCCAGTGGCATCATCTTTGAACGTTACGAAAAATCGAGATCCGGAGGGTGACTGAACCGACATTGGTCCACACACGTCACTATGCATAAATTCCCCGGGCTGTCTAACCACCTTCTCGGTTTTCTTCGCGAACGGTAATTTGTGCATTTTTCCCAGCTGACAGGCCTCGCAGAAAAATTCTGACGTATCTTTTATACTAACACCGTCCACTAGATTTTTTTTCACCAGTTCACACAATGATCGCTTGTGGATGTGACCTAAGCGCTCATGCCAAACTTTGAAATTCAGCGCCGTCACATTGGCTTCGTTTCGCGGGCTTTTCACACGGAAAAACATTCGATACAATTTGTTCGACTGTCTCACGCCTGTCGCTTCGACCACGCCTTTTCGTGAGATTTCTACCGTTTCATTTTCGAACTTTACGCGAAAGCCTTTTGTTGCACACATCCCGACAGAAAACAAATTTTTCGTCACTTTTGGTACCAACAACACGTCCTCAATGACCGAATCTGTCCACTCGCCATCCACTAGTCTCTTAACACGAATTTTTCCAATACCGATAATGTCGCACTCTCCATCATCTCCGAGTGATACTGTGTCGCCACTCGTCGCGCGAAACTCG
Organism: Ophion obscuratus; assembly: GCA_964007375.1. NCBI lineage: Eukaryota > Metazoa > Arthropoda > Insecta > Hymenoptera > Ichneumonidae > Ophion > Ophion obscuratus. The sequence continues at coordinate 40,371,784 of OZ023321.1, forward strand.
ACGAACCAGTCCCGACGTGAGGTCATGTGTGCCGACGCGCCACTGTCGGTAAACCAGACATCTCTCGTATCGGAACACAGTAACTGGTGCACTTGCTCGATCGTCGGTTTTTCATACCGACCGTCTTTTACGCGCGTCTTGCTCTCGTTCTCGCACACCGCGGCAACGAACGCACAGTCGTTTTTCGAGTTTCCTTTCCCGCGCTCACTTCTATCACCTTTCTTTTGCGGACACACACTCGCGTAATGGCCTTTCTCTTGGCACCGATAGCAGACGATAGGTCGTTTCTTTTTCTTTTCTTTGTTTTTAGACTTACTTTGCTTAGAGACCGCTAGCGCACTGGCCGAGCTTCCTTCTGCGTCGAGCCGGCTTTCCTCTCGCAGTAGTCTTTCTTGCAGAATTTCAACGGTTTGTCTCGCTGGATCTACGCTGTCCCAGGCTGTCTGTAGATTGTTGAACTTTGTCGTCAAACTCGCCAAGATTTTCGCCATGATGGTGAGATCCGACACGTTCTCTCCAAGGTCGATGAGTTGACCCGCCATGTTTTGCACTTTTGATACATGTTGTATTACAGTATCTGTTGGCGCCATTCGGTACTCGTGAAACCGTTGTGTGAGCATCAGCTTGCTTGACTCTGATTTCTGTTGATGGATCGTAGTCAGTCTGTCCCAAATCTCTTTCGCTGATCTGCAGACGTATATACTCTCGAGCTGAGAGTATTCCATGGCTGCTGAAATGATTGCCGTCGCTCTGGCGTTATCGCGTACCCACGTTTTTGTTAGTTGCTCGTTTAGCCCGGCTACATTTTCCGGCTTGAGTCTCGATCCGTCTACCACGTCGAAGATTTCATTCGCCATCAATATGGACGTAATCTGGAACTTCCACCCTTGGAAGTTCGTCCCGTCGAACCGCCTCATCTGTTTCACCGAGAACGTTTCCGACATTTCTCTTCGCGTATCTAGTAGACTCGAGATTACTCTGAACACTCTCGCGCACGCGACTACCGGCTTTTTTCGCCAAGATGGCCGCTTCGACTCTTCCCGCCGCACGTTTTTCCGTTCCCGCGTACCACGAGTTCTCGCGCCACTCCTCCCGTTTTGTCTCTCCACGATAATTTACGCAGTTAAGGGTTCTGGGCCCATAACCTGTTGAACCTTTTTCTTTTTATTTTTGTGAAAAAAAAAAAATACCAATTATCGTGGCTAACCGTAGAGATAACTAGGAGCGGGTTACAAGGAAAGAAACATTCTCTGTTTCAAACGAATATACTCTTTATTAATATACTCTGGAATAATACGTGTCTCTTGCTCGAGAGTTTGAGAGCGACTACTTGCGATACGGCTCTCGCTTACCGTCTCAGAGGGAGACCGAGATGTAGATGCGCACGCATGTGCTTACTGTCGAGCAGGATAGCCAACTTCAACAGATTTTTATATACAAAAAGATGCTTTCTTTTTTCTATGCATTTAATGCTTGCATCAAATCGTCATGCTAGAATAATTTTGTAAATAATATTTTTCTGTGTGTATGTTTTGGTTGTTATTTTTCAGCTTTTTGTACGATGGTCAGAGATAGGTAGAGGATGAGACAGTAATTACGAATCACTTTTTGTTACGAGAAAAAAAAAAATGTGTCCGATAAGGTGCCAGGATTCAGATATAACTTCTCCCTTTTTAATTATTTTTGAGTTCTTGCATGCCATTAAGTTTTTCTTTGTGCGGGAATCTTATAACATTTCGCATGTATACAAAAATAATGTATTGTTAAAATAATTCTGTCCACAGGATGTTCGAGGCTACTTTACCGAACCTCGCATAACAAATAACGTAAGAAGTTTAATTCTGGTTGATTATTTGCACAGCATGTTTTATACATTTATATACAGATTTTTTTCATGTATCAACAGCCAATCTATCGTCTCCTGACAAATCATCCAAGGGGGAACAAGATTATTAATTTTTACCAAAGTCACCAACACCTTCAAAAAAACTAAAGGAACTTGTTGACGAGGATTATCATTCAAGATGCGACGCAAGAAGTCTTTAAGGGGTTACCCCCACTTGCGATTTTGAAAAAATCGATTTTTTTTATTGCATTTTTTTTAAGTATAAGTATCTGAGAATATGTCCTGAAAATTTCAAGTCGATCCGAACAAAATTGACTGAGATATGAGCGTTGAAAGAGAAGAATCCGTTGTGTAAACGACCGGAAATCGAAACTTTAAACGCGTTTTTCTCAAAATGGCATTTCTGAAGTCGGTGACCAAGATTACTCGAACACTAACGAACCGATCTTCTTGAAATTTTGCAGGCTCATTTAATACATAAAAATGTAGTCTTTAATCGTTCGATTATTTCGTTAAAATCGAACCATTAACTTTGACTGTCCGCCATTTTGTGAAAAAAGAATTTTTTTTAAAATCCTTCTATTAAAGACTAGTTTATACTTATATTTGACTAAATCCATCCGCATTTTTTTTCAGATGATCCACTTCGACGCAATGTTGGTCACCGCAAACCGTGTATATAAAAACATCATTTCATTGACGGCCATTTGCCACTAAACAATGTAATATTTTTCAATAAAAGATTACTGAAAGTTCTTCAAGATGTGTTCTTTAAGATGGTATATTGATAGATTAAAAAAGTTTTGTAGCTTTTTTTTTAAATTAATGAAAAAGGCCTTTTTTGCGCTACAAGTGGGGGTAACGCTTTAATGCAGTACAGTGAGTAGATGGAACCGCACGACTGGAAGAGTTCCAAATCTCGAAATCACGACGAGAAAAATGTTACGATAGTTGTGAAAAGGTTTTGTGACGTAGTTTTAGACGAACACACTCAGGCTTACGAGGTTCTGAGCGAGAAATATAAATGGCACGTATTGAAAGGTTCAAAGTTGTTTGAAATTATTGTCACTCATGTAGTCAACGTTACGAACATCGGTACATTTATTGTAAAAAAAATGGGTGTGAATTTTTAATTATAAGTGTAAAAGATAATTATATTTTTAATAAAAATGTATTACAACTTGTGTTCGATTAAACCTGTTTGCTGTTTTTTTTATATTATCAAAATCGATAAGAATATATCGACGCTTCTTATGAAAAGTAGCACGATTACACGTTAGCATATAAACGTGCTACTTTTCGTAACGAGCGTCGATATATTCAGAAACGCATTCGAAATGGCTTCAATTTATTAGTGATTTTATGTGACGCTAGATATCGGTTTATTGATAAGCAACGAATTCAAAATTGATATTTTGGCGGCTCATATTTTACTGTGCGTAACACATTAATTCCCTTTGTATATGCGAAACACTTCATGCGGCGCCATCTGTTAGTTTTTATCCCTACTTCGTTGAAAATTTACTCGTCACATATAAATAATTGCTACGCAAGCGATTGGTCCCACGTTTTTCGTGCAGCATAGTAATTTTCATTGAAAACTCCCCTTAATTATTGTTGGAGTTTTTTCGCAGTGCAGAGCAAATACAGAGGCATGGAATGCATGCAGAGACTGATGCATTCCATGCCTCTAGACATGCATGGTATAAAATCTTACCTGTACGAATCAGGAGTTGCGAGCGTCCAGATGGCTAGTAATAGTTGCTTCTTTGCCTCGATGGGATGGCGACCAACTCTTAGACGACCTTGTTGACCCCTCGCTGGGGTCAGTTTGGGCCCCATGATGTTTAACAAGGCCGCAAATGTAACTTTCGTCATTCTATAAACCAAAATATAAATTCAAATACGATATAATTTTTATTCATAATTGAATATAATGTTACAGATCAGGATACAATTTAATTAAATTTACTAAAATCGTATCTTATCCTTACCGATAATGAGATTTGAAGTCTGCATCGGACAGCAATGGCACCAAAATTTCATAGTATCCCTGTATGCGAGGTTTTCTTTCTCGTCGTCGCAATGCTATTCTATTTACTACATCCAACAGCTGTTCATGTTCTGGAGAGTCACTACTTGCATCATCCATAATTTCGTGTACAATCATATTAACTATCGCTCGATTTATGGGATTCATTTCGTTGCACCGATTTTCACTTACCGCAAACAAATTAGGTTATGATTTACGAGCGCAAATACGGCCGCCACTACAGTGCTGAAAGTACTGAAAGATGCGTTCGGATTTAACAGTGATGGCAGCACTATCAGTAGAATAGGACGCGTAATTTCCAGTAAAACCAGCGTCAGTACTGACAGTACTGTCAGCTCATTTCCCAACACGCTCTTAACCAATCAGCGAGCAGCTCCAGCAGTGGAGAAAATATGCCACAAGTTGTGCAATAGAAGCGCAAACGTTTGTTGGTTATGAATATCATAATTAGAAGCTTTGTTGGTTTTCCGTATTATTTAAATCAATGTTTATCATATGTTTTCTCAACTGCTGGAGCTGCTTGCTGATTGGTTAATTCTCGAACGCCTATCCGATTAGTTACACCCGTATTCATAGATGTACCTTTAGCAATCCTTATTCCTTGTTCTTTGTTCAGAACAAAGAATGAGGGGGCCTTATTTTTTAAGGAACGACTATGAATACGAGTGTTAGACATTCTGTCGACGCAGACAGTGCGAACGCGGACCTATGATTTTATGACGTCATGTAACACGGGGATGAACATTTCATATATTGATTTCAATAATACGGAGAACCAACAAAGCTTCTAATTATGATATTCATAACCAACAAACGTTTGCGCTTCTATTGCACCTCAAAACAGTTGACACGTTAGGAAATCGGTCAATTTCACGTTAGGTTTTATTTTTCATCCTGTGCTTAAGAAAAGGTCCAACGAAGATTGCAATTGATCTAACCATGACCAACAAACGATTTGTCATGATAAAAAGCTTGGATGTTGATTCCACAGGGCCATTTTAACAGAGGGGCCGTTCTCAGCAGTCGTGGCAAAACTGCCGACTTCACGTGACTTGTGACGCACCCTAGGGCCGAAAAGTTTATCAATGATTATATAAAAATTAAGCCCTAACAAACGATCATAATGGACTAGTAATCACTAACAATCGAGCAGGATGAGAAGAATCAGCATTATGCTGAAATGGACGAGTTACATGGGCACAGACGTGCTCTGCCGTCATGGCAATGCTGCCAACTTTACATGGCTTGCAGCGTGCTATGGGAAAAGTTTTTTAACGATAAAGTCAAAATTAAGCTCTAACAAACGATAAAAATCGACTAACATTCACTAACAAACGATTGGTTACGAAGAAAAGTTCGAAATCATTAGAAAACAATTTTCCTGCGACTAACTTTGACATGAAATTTGTTTTTCGTATTATTAAATAAATAAAGTCTAACAAACGCTGGATTTTGTCTAACAAACACTAACAAACGACTGACAATCGAGTAGGATTGAAATAATCAGCATTTTGCTGAAATTGAGGAGTTACATATGCAAAGCCTTGCTCAGCCGTCGGGGCAATACTGCTGTCACGTCCGGAAGGGACGTGGGCATAGATTTTTGATTCCCTCCTTTTTGCCTACGACAAGTGCAATAGCATGGGATGCGGGTAAAAGGGGGTAGTGCTTGGAACGAGTTAGAAATTAGGAAGTCATGCAGTGATTGGTATTTAGAAATAATCCGACGAATTTGTACAAACTTAACTGAAGGTTTATTACAAATAAGTGATCGGGTGAACTAAGTTGCTTATACAGAAAAATTGACAATGAAATTGACTATGAAGCCGGGGGAACAATTGGATTAACGTAAAATGAAATTCGTCGCTGTGTTTGTGAGTGTATCGGTGTGTAGGTACGCTTGCTCGCAAGGAGATCGGTTGATGCTCGCAGATAAGGACCTCGTTGATGGACGCCACACTTAGCGTTCGGAAAGCGGTCACCAGCACCAGACTTTCGGGCGCTGAGCGTATTTATGTTTTTACGCGTAGTAAATCGCACTTGAAATACTTTATGGACTCGAGGCCGCGAGAGTCGACTAAAAGATTATACGATACTTCGGTCAAAACCCGAAAATGTATAATATTCGAAAACTCTACGATATTTGTGCTACACTTAGATTTCTGTCAGAACAAGATTAAGAAGTGAAGTAAATTCGATGGAAACGTTGCGAGACTACGATCTGAATGATGAAGGTTGTCGAGAGACTTGATGTGAACGCGATGAAAATTGTTGGATGACTTGATCTGAATGCGATGGAAATTGTTGGAAGACTGACTTCAGGAAGGAAGTCTTTCTTGATATGAAAATTAGGAGACGTTTAGTAGTGGGAGAAGGAACCTTGGGGAGAGTGTGGTCTTGGTCATCTAGTTCTTCGGGGATTGGTCCATTGGTCGTGAATATATTGGTTAATTAGCGTGATTGGTCGTGGTATGGTGTGCGAGTAGGTTACAGATTTCCTCGGCACGCTCGTGACCGTTTTTCAGTGCACCGGTTCTGACTAATATGCGTATGAAGAAAGGAGACCTTTGTCTCGTGTTTCGGTGAAAATGCGCATGGGAGATACAGTTCGATATCTGAGACCTAAGCATGCGCATGGTTTATGTTATGTGAATTTATAGCTATGGTGACTCCTCATATCAAGAAGTTTATATATCGGACTGCGCTGCGAGACCGGATGTCTTATTTTTTAATCAGAGGTATAAATTTGTCGGAACCGTCTTGTCTATGTTATGATTAAATAATCTAGGGTCGAGGCTTTTTGGCGTAGGATTTTTGAAGTCTGTTGATCGAGCTCATGGTTGATTTTTCGTTTGACAGCTCTTCTTGGATTATGCGCCTGAGATCGTGTTCTTGTTGACAGCCAATGGGATAGGAAAAGTCGATGACTGTGGCGGTGCGGCTATCGTGTATATATCGCTGTGATTTTAATTTGCTCGCGGAACGTACGCAAGTTCCGTTTAATGCTGTTACGCGTCTCATTCTTAGATTTATACATTTAAACCGCTTATGACGGCAAATGAGGATATTGGGAATAACCGAGAGAAGGCACATTCGCTAGGATGTAACACCTCCCCGGCTTAAGATTGAGCGTCCCGCTCAATTATTATGAATGTTCTGAAGGTTATCTCAATATCGTTATCAGCCTATTCTTAAACGGTTGCGGTGTCGCTAGGTACAATCTTTGGGTACGTAACGTTTTGGCGCTGCCGTTTTAGCGCGACCGTTTTAGCGCTGCCATTCTGGCGCGAAGACGTTTGGGCGGGAGGACGTTTTGGCGCTGCCGTTCTGGCGCGAGGACGTTTTGGCGCGAGGATGTTTTGGCGCGAGGACATTTTGGCGCGAGGGCGTTTTGGCGTGGGGACGCTTGTGCAGGAATGTACTACCGCACAAGCAAGTCCGAATAAAGTCAAATAAACCATAATAACACACAATACACACACACACACACGATTTATACCGATGCACTACCATGTCACTACCATGGGCGTGACTATTTATCACCAGCAAAACCTTCAGAGACAACAGAAGAAATGCATGAAAATTACTTATATTATGAAATGAAATTTGATGGGTATATAATCTTATTATTATTATTTATTTTATTTCATTTAAATACATTTGAAGACTATGTTCAGTGTCCCTGGGGGGGTCTCCACCCCTCCTCCCCCGCAAGGGGCTTCGCCCCTTGACCCCGCCTGGGGGTTGCACGCCTCCGACCCCCCACGCAGCGGTGGTAAACAACTTTCACGTGCGACACATACAGAACACCCGCACTCGCTCATGTGCTCACACAAACACGCGCTTATGCGCGCACGCACGCGCACACAAAAAATACATAGACGCACGCGAAACAGGTTAATCAGTTTAAAAAATGTTATTTTGATTATATAACTAAAAAAAAACTTGTAAAGTACTTCCTCTCCATTTTAAACCATCCCTGTTACAAAGGACCGATAGGATCCTGTAGCCAACGATAAAAATCCGATACATTGCTGTTTGGTCTATTGGCAGCACAGATAGCGGATTTTCGTATTTTATCTGGACTCATTGGAATGTTCGCATATATGGTTTCTATTTTGATAAACCGATATGGAATGTATCAGATTCTATTGTTTTTATGAGCAAGATGGAATCTATAGGGAATAACGTATGTGCGATCTACTGCATCAAATCTGCATTTGACACTGATCGACATGTTGCGTGCATTTATCAGCAGCTACGGATTTGATTTGAATATTTTTCTAATTGTACAGGGTGCGCCAGAGAAACTTACTTATTTGAAAGGTCAATAAAAACAAAAGTACTTCAATTATTGTTTAAAATTTTTTTTATTTGAGAATACAATATTCCAATTTTTTTTTCATGCAGTCTTGAAAATGACATCGGATAAATGGCGACCCCCATTGCGCATACACTGATGAAGTCGATTTTTGAAATTCGTATCCACTCTTTGCAGCATATCAATCGGTATGTTGGCAATGGCGTCGCGAATGTTGTTCTTGAGGTGTGCTATGGTCCGTGGTCGATCGACATAAACCAGAGATTTCAAATAACCCCATAAAAAGAAATCGCATGGAGTCAAATCTGGAGAGCGTGCCGGCCATTGGCAGGTTCTTCAGGCAGGTTGTCTTCAGGCAGGTTGTCAACCAGCATTTCACATGCATTTTGACGGGCAACAAAATCGCGTTCAGTTAATTCTTGCACAACAGCCAATTTATAGGGATGAAATTGAAGGTCTTCATGGAGAATTCGTCGAACAGTGGTGTCAGAAATTCCCATAGCAGCTGCGTGTTTGCGAGCCGAACGCCGGGGAGAACGCACAACTGACTGCCTCACTCTTTCGACATTTTCCGGAGTTCTGATGGTCCGTTGAAGTCCATTTCTGGGTTTAGCGACACTTTCACACTCCCGAAATGAGTTAACCCACGACAGAATCGAATTACGGCCAGGAACGAGGAGGAATTTCAAAGCGAGCGCGGAAGGCACGTTGCGTAGCAACAAGTGAGCGACCGTTGGAAAAGAAGCTCTCGACTGCGAAGGCCCGCTGCTCTCTAGACCAGAGCATGATGGCAACTGACTGGAGGGAGAAACAAACTTGGGAACTTCCCCCTCCAGATGCGCCCCCTCTCGCCCCTCTACGCGCCCAACTCACCGCGCGGGAATTTTTTCAAATAAGTAAGTTTCTCTGGCGCACCCTGTATTTCCACAAGTTATAATTTTATAAGTTTCAAATGTACTTGACCGTTTGGAAGCGAAAGTGCATAAAACGGGAAAATCCACGATTTTCAGCTATCAGATCTCGAATGCAAAAACTGATACGTATGAAACTGTACTTATTTCTCCTTATGAGAAATGACAGATATATTAGGACCAAGTTTTGTATGGGACATAATTTGTGATTCCATGGACAAAAACGCATCATTTCCCAATAAACCTGTACATTTTCAATATGAATGAATCAAATATTTCAGATAAGTCACTTCATCAGCAGTAATTGGTATTGACTGATTAACATTTAATGGGGATATACAGATTCAACGATCTTATTGACAAATATGGTTTTAACCTGTATATGTTTTAATGAGAGTTGCCAAACTTATCCAGGGTGAAGAGAGAATATTTCAGATAGGGCTCTATATGGATTATCTAATGCAAAACTAACCTTTAAGTCTATGTGAATGCATATGTTGATGCAGATTATAATGTATCTGCCTATATCGGCATTTATTCGTACAGTCAAAGATTCAGCTTAATAATAGAGCTCGGGTGCTTGTTTGCAAATATGGGTCAAACTTATACCCGTTCGAATCCTGTATCTGTTTTAAATTGGTGTTTTCCAACCTATGCAGACTTGAGTGATAATGCTTTGGTCGGTCTATATATGGATATCCAATAAAAAATGGCATCTGCGTCTATGGTAATGTATACGTAAGTACAAAACTAGTCTGTTTGTGCATATATGTATTTATTTGTATTGTAAAAGATTCAGCCTCAGAATCGGGTCTGCTTTACGTGAAATAGCCTCTTTGTTACACAAAACATAGAAAGCGTTTACGGTTTTCATTATTTTGTTCACATTTTTTGCATTTTGAAAAATGTTAAAAAAATAGAAAGAGACGGCAGTTCACACTAGTACGTGGGTATACTTCCGAAAAGCCGATACCCTTTGTCTATCTAAAATTTTCCACAGATTTTCGTTGCTAGATTTCACGGTCAAGATTTTTACCGTAACATTTTGTTTCTACTGAATATCCAGTGCATGCTAGGAAATGCAATAAAAAATTCAAAAACTAGATTAATCCGAAGAGTAATACAAAAACTAAAAAAATCACAATACTGCCTCTACAGTATAACTGAGTATTAACCGATTTAATGAATCCTCACTCTGAGTTATGTGCATAGGAAAAAACCAATTCACACAGTTAAATGACTGGCCCGTATTTACTGATGAAAACCGACGCCTCCTCTTGAGAGTGAAACATTTACAATATTAGTACATTCCGATAGGTGCGGATAAAAAATAATTTGGAGATACACATACATTCTCATACAACAAAGGATTATTGTTGGATTGTAGAATCCATATAGCAAACGATTGAATGGATCCAACCCTTATAAATACCAGACCCGTATTTACTGATAAAAAACCGTGCCACGTTCTGAGGACGAATCTTTTATAATACAAGTACATGCAGACCGGTGCGATGGTCTATTGGTTAGCGTGCTCACCACTAAACCAGCGGACCGGGAGGTCCCGGGTTCGAATCGCAGGCGCGTACATTTCGTCGTGAAATGTTTCTCTTCGGCATTTCCCGGCGAAATAAGACTAGTTCCACGACTGGGGGGCGAACTCGATGACCGGCTGTATTGGTGTACGTTTTCCGCAGTTTCCCTATACCCATGACGGAAATGTCATGATGAATATAATACAGAGGGGGAAGTCGGCTGCGGCCGCAAGAGGGGGGAACAGTGAGAAAGATGGAGAAAAAAGGAGAGTAAACAGTAGAGGAAAGAAACGGGCACAGTGAGAGGAAAAGAATAGGTAACAAACGCGAAGAGCGTGTACCTAAGGAAAAAACCAATAAATAAAAATAAAAGTACATGCAAATAGGTGTGGATATCAAATAATCTCCAAATACGAATATATTCTCCTACAGTAAAAGGTAAGTTTTCGATCTGAAAAGTGGAGTAGGTTCAGACAAAAAATAATTGCGAATACGTATACATTCTCGTACAGCTAAAGATAAGTTGTCGATCTGAAAAGTCACATACAAACTGATTGTTGTCAAATTTCGATTGTAGCATATAACTTCCTATACGAACTATAATTGGTTTCAGCCGATTAGTACCAATAGAATTCCAGTTTGTGAGTGCAAGTTCATTCCGTTACAATGTAATGGACATTTTAAAGTAATCTGCTGTTACAGATTAATTACGATTGAAATTTAAAAGGTATCTGCATTTACAAATTGAACTACGCGGAACCGTTTTCAGATTTTATAGGTATTCTATGGGCACCGTAGATACGTACAAAACCCGATAGAATCATACATTTTAAAAAGTCGTCAATCCTATCGGAATTCATAAGCGTTTCCGAGGACAAAAACACATCATTTTCCGATAGTATTTCTTTTTTTATTGATTTGCATCGGTTCTTTGCAACAGGGATGCTTGATACCGCTTCAATGAGAGATTACTTCAGCATTTGAGCATTAAATGTATATTGAGAAAGCATTGAGTATTAAATTGAGCATTGTATGAATAGCATTGTAGCATCGAAGCATTGAATATCAATAGTAAGGAAGCAATATTCTTCCTTTGCTTCAATTTTTGTTACGAAGTAGTTAGTATACATTGTAGTGAACAGCTCGACGTGTATCTATATATGTATATGTATATGTATATATATATATTGAAACGTTTCGTGATTTATAGCGAAAGCTTTTATTTCGTTTTCTCCGATCATTCACGCGAATATGAGGAAAACGATTTTGAACGGCGAATATTCGGCCGAAGGATGATTTTCGGGGTTCCCGTAGCCTCCTGAAGGGCGATGTACGTTACGTATGCCGGAATTGATGATCGGGATTTTGAAAGGTTTTTGGAGATGCCTCAGTTGGTAAGAGGGTCTCAGAGACGCCTATCTCAATCCGTCATCATCGGCATTTGATGTTTCGGATTGTCGTATTTGATGTGAGTTAGTGGAAAAACAATTATGTTTGTTAGTGTGTTAGATTCGTGATTCTCGAGAAGTTAGTTCGGGGTGGTGACGTTTTACACGGAGCTGGAGCGGTCGGCGAGAAGCGCTGTGGTCGTGGAGCGACAAGGATGGGAAGAATACGGTGAGGTCGCACACGATGTTTAGAGGCGCTGACTCTCTCTCTTGCTCTTTCTCTCTGTCACTTGCGCTCACACAGAGGTCTGGTTGAAGCAGCAGGATGGGAAGGTGCGAGGTCTATCTGCGCGCGATGTTTAGAGGCGCTGATTCTCTCACTCACTCTTTCTCTCTTGCTCGCACTCGCACAGTCCGCGAGCGTCGTCGTGTACGCGTGTGGCCGAATCGGGATCGCTTCTGCAAAAGAATGCGATAGCCCTCGGATTTACGAATATTAGGTTTTAAAAGGCGATACAATCGGTTGGCACTGGTTGCAAAGTGCAACAAAGCACACGGTTGCCAACCCGTGTAACTCACGCGCTAGTTAGCTAGCGTTCAAATAATGCGCGAGCTCGAGGCAGATTCAATCTCCCCGAGAGCGCATAGCGGGGCCGTCCGGAAGGGAGGGCTGACCTCCTCGGTGCCAGACGAGGAGGACCACGAACCAGTGAAGCTGGTTGTAGAATTTCCTCGTGTGCAGCGAAGCGCGATCGGCTCTTCACGGACTGCACACTCCGAGTATTTCGTGTACGAATGCGTAGGATGGCGATCGATCGTCGTAAGGACGATCTCGTTCGACGAGTCTCGTCCTTCCCTGGATGATGTTTCGTAACGGTCGACCTTGGCGACGACGGGAGTAGGGACCGCGACCGAAGCCAGACTTATTATCGGCCGAGGGTGATAATTCGGCCCCTGTCCAGAAGAAACTGAAGAAGTGAAGGGGGGGGGGCGCGAATCACGGCCCTGGGTAGGTAATTTTCGCGGGAATCGGTGTCTTTCCGAACGTTTGACCATAGTTGGGCCACCGCGTCTTCCCGATCTTTGGCCTTGGGAGAATGTTTGGCCTCGCCTTCTTTCCCTCTCGCTCTTCCTGGCCGTGGGTACCTTGGCTCGTGTAAGCCAGACGTTGAGGTGGCGAAAATAAAGAAAATAAACAGAATATTAAATTAAAATCCTAACGTCGCTTAGAGAACCCTACGGAATCATGTCGTGATCGCGATGACGGCCCCGAGCCGGAGGACGGTTTTGCTGCAGCCACCACCATGCTAGGCGGGTCAGCGGAGTACCAAAAAAAACACGTTACAATATATATATATATATATACATTGAAACGATTTTGTTTTCTCGACCCGAGGATAGGAGATATTATTTTTGACAGGAGATCGTCTCAGCTGTTCCAACAAAGTCTGTGGATTATTTTCATCATCAGCTGGGAAAGGTGTCGGGATTCTAAAGTGACGTGTTTATATTGGAAGGGTCTCACTTGTACAATGTTTATCTCTACAACGCTGCAAGTCCTTTTTTCAACTGTACAATGACTTATCTCCCATCTGTGCAAACTCGGCAATCCACCAACTCTACAAGAGGGAAGGGTCTCACTTGCACATTGTTTATCTCTACAACGCTGCAAGTCCTTTTTTCAACTGTACAATGACTTATCTCTCATCTGTGCAAACTCGGCAATCGACCAACTGTACAAGAGTCTCAAGTTTGCAATTTTGAATCTCTACAACGATCTAGCCTTATGATCATCTCTACAACGTATTAATTCGGATTTGTATCAACTGCACAACGAGGCATTTGCAATATGCTTCAACTCTATAAAGTATCAACTCTACAAGAACTTTGAGTACTCAACGTTCAACTGGGCAATATTGTCAACTCTACAACAGCTGGTATATCAGGTGTATCAATTGAAGAAGAGATATAAATTAGCCTATTAACGCCCAAGCGACTATGTTTGAACACTTGAGAGAAAAAGGATGTTTTTTGCAGTCTACAGCAGAAATAATGTCCCCCACTCCAAGTAAAATCGCCCGTTCTTCCGATTTATGGTATCAACTTTGACTTTTGACCCTTCCTAAGGGACGAAAAAGGGGTTTTGACTCGAAAAACAGGGTAAAATCAAAACATTCGTGATTTTTCAGAGATAGGTAGGTAGTTAGTCTATTAACGCCCAAGCGACTATGTTTGAACACTTGAAAGAAAAAGGTATTATGGCCGATTTATGGTATTAACTTTGACTTTTGACCCTTCCTAAAGGACGAAAAAGGAGTTTCAACTTGAAAATCGGGGTAAAAGCATTCATGGACAAATATATGAAAAAATATTTGTAATCGCTAAAAACGTTGTATTCTTACCCATTTTGGTTTCGTCTTGTCTCATTGTGTTTCATTGTGTTTCATTGTGTTTCGTCTCTGTCCGGGTAATCGGATCATCTACGTTTTGCCACATTGCCGAATTACACGTAAAATGCGAATGAAAAAAAAACAAAAACTTTCTTTGTTTATTCTTTCATAAATTAATATATTTGTTTATTTATGAGGTTATTTAATTGCAGGTAAAATGCGAATAAATACATTATTCAGATTGACGAATGCTGCCAGATTGAGAAAATCGAGTTCGAAGGGTTCTTACTCAATTTTTTTTTCAATTACCTGAAATCAACCACTATTGAGCAGAGTGAGTGAAATAGGGCACTGTCAATGCTTTTACTACCTACCTATCGCTGAAAAATTACGAATGTTTTGATTTTACCCCGCTTTTCGAGTCAAAACCCCTTTTTCGTCCACTAGGAAGGGTCAAAAGTCAAAGTTGATGCCATAAATCGGACGAACGGGCGATTTTACTTGGAGTGGGGGACATTATTTCTGCTGTAGAGTGCAAAAAACATCCTTTTTCTCTCAAGTGTTCACACATAGTCGCTTGGGCGTTAATAGGCTAATATATATCTCTTCTTCAATTGATACACCTGATATACCAGCTGTTGTAGAGTT
>OZ023321.1:40391875-40445018 GCA_964007375.1 Ophion obscuratus
AGGTACGATACTGAAGACAAGCTTGAGTCATTATCCGCTAACACCGAGAGAATGAAGATGGAATCGCTCCTCCGAACAGCTTTTGCATATGCTATCAGCAATTGCTACGATCATTCGCCCAAATTCATTTTCGATTTCATCATATTTCCGGTCAGAGCGAATGGGTCACTTGACCGGTGCTCGAATATACAAGTTTAATCATAAAATCATTATTTCCGCGACAAAGACGACTTCGACGTCTGGCTTGATTTTTCGGCATGAGCTGTAACTCTCTTCGAACATACTCATCATTGAAATGATTGATTTCGCTTTATTTTGAGTTATTTCCGGTCAGAGCGAATGGATCATTTGATCGGTGCTCGATGTAGAAAAAAAATGAAATAAAAAAATTCAATGATCAGTATGTTCGAAGAGGCAACAACTCATGCCGAAGAATCAAGCCGGACGTCCATTTCGTCTTTGTCGCGTAAAGAATTATCCTATTATTAAACTTGTATCTTTGAGCGCCGGTAAAATCATCCATTAGCTCTAACCGGAAGTAAGATGAAATCGAAAACGAATTTAGGCGAATGATCTGAGCAATGGCTGACAGAATATGCGAAAACTGTTCGGAGCATCGATTTCATCTTTATTCGCTGGATTTTAGCGGATAATGACTGAGGCCCGTTTTCAGTAACGTACCTCACACGTCTCGGGGCTTATTATCTCAAAATAAAGCAAAATCGATAAATTAAATTATGAGTATGTTCGAAAAGAGTTACAACTCATGCCGAAAAATCAAGCCAGACGTCGATTTCGTCTTTGCCGCGAAAAGAATGATTCTGTTATTAAACTTGTATCTTCGAGCAACGATCAAATGATCCATTAGCTCTGACCGGAAATAAGATGAAATCGAAAAAGAATTTGGGCGAATGATCATAGCAATGGTTGATAGCACATGCAAAAATCGTTCGGAGGATCGATTTCATCTTTATTCGCTTGATGTTAGCGGATAATGACTCAGGAGGCGCCTTTTCCGTAACGTACCTCACACGTCTCGGGGCTAATTATCTCAAAATAAAGCGGAATCGGTCAATTCAATAATGATTATGTTTGAAGAGAGTTACAACTTATGCCGAAAAATCAAACCGGACGTCGATTTCGTCTTTGTCGCGTAAAGAATGATTCTATGATTAAACTTCTATCTTCGAGCACCGATCAAGTGATCCATTTGCTCTGACCAGAAGTGAGATGAAATCGAAAATGAATTTGAGCGAATGATCACAGCAATGTCTGACAGAATATGTGAAAACCGTTCGGAGCATCGATTTCATCTTTATTCGCTTGACGTTAGCGAATAATGACTCAGGCTCCTTTTCAGTAACATAGCTCACACGTCTCGGGGCTTATTACATCAAAATAAAGCGAAATCGATCAATTCAATGATGACTATGTTCGAAGAGGGTTACAACTCATGCCGATAAATCAAGCCGGACGTCGATTTCGTCTTTGTCGCATAAAAAATGATTCCATGATTATACTTGTATCTTCGATCAAATGATCCATTCGCTCTCACCGGAAATAAGATGAAATCGAAAACGAATTTGGCCGAATGATCTTGGCAATATCTGACAGAATATGCGAAAACCATTCGGAGCATCGATTTCATCTGTATTATCTTGGTATTCGCGGACAATAACTCAGGCTCGTTTTCAGTAACGTACCTCACACGTTTCGAGGCTTATTATCTCAAAATAAAGCAAAATCGATAAATCGAATTATAAGTTGGTTCCAAGAGAGTTACAACTCATGCCGAAAAATCAAGCCAGACATCGATTTCGTCTTTGTCGCGAAAATAATGATTCTATTATTAAACTTGTATCATCGAGCAAAGATCAAATGATCCATTAGCTCTGACCGAAATTAAGATGAAATTGAAAACGAATTTGGGTGAATGATCTCACTAATGTCTGACAGAATATGTGAAAACCGTTCGGAGCATCGATTTCATCTTTATTCGCTTAATGTTAGCGGATAATGACTCAGGCTCCTTTTCCGTATCACACCTCACACGTCTCGGGGCTTATTATTTCAAAATAAAGCGAAATCGATCAATTCAATGATGAATATTTTCGAAGAGCGTTATAACTCATGCCGATAAATCAAGCCGGACATCGATTTCGTCTTTGTCGCGTAAAGAATGATTCTATGATTAAACTTGTATCGTCGAGCACCGATCAAATGGTCCATTCGCTCTGACTGGAAATAAGATGAAATCGAAAACGAATTTGGCCGAATGATCTTGGAAATTTCTGACAGAATATGCGAAAACCGTTCGGAGCATCGATTTCGTCTTCATTCGCTTGATGTTAGCGGATAATGACTCAGGCTTCTTTTCCGTAACGTACCTCACACGTCTCGGGGCTTATTACCTCAAAATAAAGCAAGGTGGATACATTTAATCATGAGTATGTTCGAAGAGAGTTACAACTCATACCGAGAATCAAGCCAGACGTCGATTTCGTCTTTGTCGCGAAAATAATGATTGTATTATTAAACTTGTATCTTCCAGCAACGGTCAAATGATGAATTAGCTCTGAGCGGAAATAAGATGAAATCGAAAACGAATTTGGGCGAATGATCTCAGCAATGTCTGACAGAATATGCGAAAACCTTTCGGAGCATCGATTTTATCGTTATTCGCTTCATGATAACGGATAATGACTCAGGCTCCTTTTCAGTAACATACCTCACACGTCTCGGGGCTTATTACTTCAAAATAAAGCGAAATCGATCAATTCAATGATGACTATGTTCGAAGAGGGTTACAACTCATGCCGATAACTCAAGCCGGACGTCGATGTCGTCTTTGTCGCGTAAAGAATGATTCTATGATTAAACCTGTATCTTCGAGCACCGATCAAATGATCCATTCGCTCTGACCAGAAATAAGATGAAATCGAAAACGAATTTGGCTGAATGATCTTGGCAATATCTGACAAAATATTCGAAAACCGTTTAGAGCATCGGTTTCGTCTTTATTCGCTTGATGTTAGCGGATACCGACTCAGGCTCCTCTTCAGTAACGTACCTCATACGTCTCGGGGTTTATTATCTCAAAATAAAGCGAAATCAATCAAATCAATGATGAGTATGTTCGAAGAGAGTTCCAGCTCATGCTGAAAAATCAAGCCAGACGTCGATTTCATTTTTGTCGCGTAAAAAATGATTCTATGATTAAACTTGTATCTTCGAGCACCGATCAAGTGATCCATTCGCTCCAACCGGAAATAAGATGAAATCGAGTATGACCCCTCAAATGAAGTATTTAACTATCGCATCACAGCGAAATCGCTTTCTCGCACACAAGGTTGGCTTTCTCGATTTTTACGAAATACCTCTATTAAACTCGAATACAATGCCGGGCCTACGTTTCAAATCACCCCTTGAAATGGGGCTTTCCATCGGCGCGGTCCGGCCGAATTGATTTGTAGCATTAGAAGATTGAGTCCATTTTGTTAAATTCCTCAAGGAGATTTTATATAAGATTATCATTTATCTGCCATCGGATTGAACCTCTTATGCCATGTTTTTCTAAGTCAAAATCTGTGCAGAGTGCATCCCACATCGAGAGCCGATAGATGCACTGCATTCAATTTAAATGAAATAAGACAAATTTAGCACACATAGCCCTCCTCATTATGACACCTTAAATGAGGTTCCGGAGTCGAGGCAAACTTAAGTCGCTCTTTTGCACCTGGAAAGAGTTGATGGTTATATCTCATATTTCCACGAACTCGTTAAACCCGTGCCTAGGAAAACGGCGAATGCCGCATTTCTCTTAATTTGACCCCTTAAATGCGGTGTCCCATAGTCTAGTTTTTTTTGTTCGTCCACCGTAATTGCCAAACATTAATTTTTGTTGATCATTAATTTTTTTGCAATTAACATTCTATAATTTATCAAAAATAAAAAAATAAAAATCCCGATCGCTGCTATGCCCGCTCACTCCCCCTTAAACCGGAATATTATAGAGGTAATTGGAGAATTTTCCTGATCGTTTGTCAAAAATCGAGAAATTAGACTCCGCGTTAAAATTGCCGTATCTCAATTTTCACGAAGTTCAAAGCCTTAGGTCAGCATGAAGGCCTATATGCAGGGGCCTGATTTTTGGTGGACTGTTCCTATGTACCCTTAGCTTTAAGAAAACGTAGAAAACTTACAGCTGTGTGCGTTGGTTGCAACGGTATTATGTAATAGCCAGAAAGTGTGAAAATCGGCATTTTACACATTTTTAAAAATCGATTTCACGGTATTTAAAAATAATACGTGAATTATTTCAATCCCTGTGTTTTATAGAAAAAATCCAAGCTTTTAAACGATGTAATTATGATTGCTGTGCAATGATTTTGACCAGAGTTATACCCGTCCAAAATAAACAAATGCATGTTTTTCATTTGGCCAGTAATAACTAGGTGAATAAAAATCGCACAGAGGTTCAAAAAAATAACATAAGAGAAAAAGATATACGCTTTCAAATGGTTGAAACGGTTTTTCTTTACAAGAATTTCTGTTCTCCGTGTAACCCGCAAAGTTGTTCAAATTTTTTTAATTCCCGTTTTTCTTGCTTACCAACCATTTTTTTGGTTGAATAGAGTTCATGAAAATTGATGAACATAAGCGTTTTGAAATTGACAATTAACGCTGCAAAATGTTTTTTTTTCGATTATTTACAACCGCGATACGGCCGTCCGAAAAAGGACAATTTTTCGACGAAGAAAAAGTGATCCTTTAATTTTTGCACTTAATGTAATTAAAGGAGCAGAAAATTAGTATTTTTTTTAGTGACAATAAGGATTTTGAAGCTCGCAGATTCTAGTGTTGAAATCTTTGGATGCATTTTTTTTTGGTAACATTTATTGCCCAAGTAAAAGAAATATCAGGAGATAAAAATATTCCCATTGTTTTTTCTCTCAAGTTGTCCCTGGGCTAAGAATATTTTTTTTCGACTAAATCCATATCAGGGTCATTGAAACTTATCATTTAGGTGTAGTTGAGTTTTTTTTGGCTCGGTACGACAATTAGTTGCTGTAATATCAGCCGCTAAATGGAAAGTCACCCTCTTGTCTTTGATCATGGATATCCCATGAAGTATGAGAATTAATCATTGTACAGCAAATCGACCGGCAATTTCTGATACTTCAAGAAATTCCCTTTGAGGCCTGACTATTGTTTTGGAGCAGTATTTTTTCCCATGCTCGCCATTTATTTGAAAAAGTACAAAAAATTACCTTTTCTTGATTTTTAGAATATCCTTCGCTACTTCGCAAATCTTGTTATAAGTACTGTTAAGGATATGGGTGAAAGAATACGCACTCAGATATGAAACGAATTTTAATTCCTCTTTATTTCTTTGGTGAACCAACACTTTGGCACCGTTGATCTCTCTCTCTCTCCTCTTGACTGTTTGCAATGGTCGCTCGCATAGGACTAGCATGGCGTCGCATGAGACGCCTTAGTCTTGCTATAATAATGGCGCATGCGCCTTGTTGCCTGCGCCGTTGCACACACATTCCAAGCGCGCGAAAACTGACTCAACACTTCCACCGTTTTAATCGCTTGGTGCTTCACACACACTCATACCGTTACGAAGACGAATAAAGCTTTCTTTTGGTAAATTTTTCGTAAATATATCCGCCTTCTGTGCATTAGAGGGGATGTACGATATTTTTATTTCTTCTTTCTCAACAAGTTCACGCACGTGATGATATCGGACATCAATGTGCTTTGTCCTTTCGTGAAACTCTGGGTTTTTAGCCAATTTTATGGCACTTTGATTATCGACATGAATTACCGTGGGATTATCACATTGATATTCGATATCTCTCAACAGAACCCTGAGCCACATTGCTTCTTTTCCAGCCAACGATAATGCAACATATTCGGCTTCCGTTGTACTTAATGCAATCGACTTTTGTCGTTTTGACGACCACGTGACCGGCCCGCCTGAAAAACAAAACAAATACCCGGTGGTAGACCTTCGTGTCTCCAAATCAGCCGCATAATCTGCATCGGAGAAGCCAATGAGATTTGACTCGCTTCCACCGCTGCGGTACACAATTCCAAAATTTGCTGTTCCCAACAGATAGGCAAAAATTCTTTTGACCGCTCGCCAATGATTCGATTCGTGATTATTCAAGAATTTGCTCGCATTGTTTACCGCAAACGAGATATCAGGTCTTGGCACTATTGCCAAAAACATAAGAGAGCCTACGGCTCCACGGTACGGTACGCTGTCTACATTCTCGCTTTCGTTAATCGGTTTTAGGATAACATTTGGGTCACCCGGTACACATACAGTTTTTGCCTCATTCATACTGAATTTTTCTAATATATACTTTGTGTACGCACTCTGGTGCACAAACACTGTCTTGCGTTTTCTGTCGCACTCGATTTGTAGGCCAACGAAACATTTTCCGTTGCTTACTGTAATTTCAAACTCCGAACGCAATTTATTTATTAGCACTTGAAGAGCTTTTTCCGATTTGCACGCGATAAGCCCGTCATCTACAAATAACGCGAGGTAAACCTTTTTTTTTCGTATACACCCGTGTATATACACTTTTCTGCCTCGGTTCGTATGAAATTGAATTTTCGCAAAAAATTTCCGAGCTTTACGTTCCAACACCGAGGTGATTGTTTTAAGCCGTAAAGCGATTTATTCAATCTACACACTGCACTCACACCACTTGCTTTATTTTCGACGCCGATGCCTTCGGGAGGTTCCATGTGAATTTCTTCGTCGAGACTTCCGTACAGGAACGCTGTCTTCACGTCGAATTGCATCAACTCCAAATCTTCTTGTGCAATGAGTGCGAGCAATACACGCAAGGAATCGTAACGCACCAGAGGTGCAAATGTTTCATGATAATCGATTCCTTTTCGTTGTTTGAAGCCTCTTGCACACAAACGAGCCTTATAGCGATAAGCCTTTCCTGTCGCGTCTTTTAACCTCTTAAACACCCATTTGGAATCGATGGTACTTTGATCCTTTTGTCTTGGCACCATCGTCCAAGTAGTGTTCCTTTCGTGTGCCGCCAACTCTTCACGAATTGCCTCGATCCATTTCGACGAATCTTCTCCGTCTACAGCTTCTCTGTAGTTCGTAGGAGTATCTTATTGCGCCATATTTACCTCATACCCCTCGTATCTCTGAGGCGGTCGTAGTGCGTTGCGATCGCGAAGTCGTGGTGTCTCGGTTGGTGGTATATGACGCTCGATCTCTGCATTACCGATTCCAGGAACATCATCGACTGCTGGTGCCTCATGTACAGGCTCCACTTGCTCCTCTTTGTCGCTGGAAATTCCTGTCGGTAACCAATCTGATACGCTCTCGTTCTCGCGTGAACTGGTTACGCCATCTGTTTCGTGAAACACGACGTTTCTCGACACTTTCACGGATCTCGTCTTGGGGTTATATACTCTGTAATTCGTTGAATCGCCTTCGTATCCCACAAACACTACTTTGTTCGACCTGTCATCGAATTTTCTCGTAAATTGTTTTGGCACGTATACGAAAGCCTCCGATCCAAACACTTTCATATGACTGAGATCGGGTTTCTCTCCAGTCCAAATTTCACACGCCGTTTTTTTCCTCTTTTCTCCGACGATGCCACGCGATTTAAAATGTACACTGCAGTATTTACTGCTTCTGCCCATAATATAGTCGGTAAATTTGTTCCTTTTAGCATTGTACGCGCGGATTCAACAATCGTCCTGTATTCTCTTTCCGATTTGCCGTTTTGTTCCGGTGTATACGGCGCACTCGGCTCGAACTTGATACCGCGCAATGACAAATACTGCGACATTTTCTCGTTGCAGTACTCTCGGCCATTATCGGAACGTAGCACTTTCATTGGTTTCCCGAACTTGTTCGCGATCACTCTCTCGAATTGCTTAAAACGTTCAAAGACGTCCGACTTGTGTTTAAGGAAAAATACGTGACGAAAGCCTGAGGCATCGTCAATAAAAGTCACAAAATAACGCGCTCCACCCGGTGAGGCTTCGGACATCGGCCCACACACGTCACTGTGTATTAGCTCGCCCGGTTTCATTTTTATTTTCTTTTCGTCCTTTTTGAACGATAGTTTGTGTGCTTTCCCCAATTGACAGGCGTCACAAAAGAAATCACACTCGTTAGTGACTTTGATCCCTATCGCACGATCTTTCTTCAGTAATTCGCACAGTGAACGCTTATTTAGATGTCCTAGGCGTTCGTGCCAGACCTTTAGACTCGTTTTAGACACGTTCACTTCGCCCACTCTACTGACACTTTTTACGCGAAAACGCATTCGATATATCTCGTTTGATTGTTTTATGCCTGTTACCACGACCTCATTGTTGTTCAACAGGTGTACACAATTACTCGTGAATCTCACTTCGAAACCGTTGGACGTACAAACGCCAACGGAAAATAGATTTCTGCGCAATACCGGTACGTAGAGTACGTTGTTGATTCGCGCTTCGCGCCACTCTCCTTTTACGAGCTTCTCGATCACTACCGTTCCTTCGCCGGCTACCTCACACTCTGTATTATCGCCCAGCGATATCCTCGTGCCTCCTCCCGGTCGAAATTCAGTAAACCAATCTCGTCTGTAGGTAATGTGCCTAGAAGCACCGCTGTCGGTATACCAGACCTCTTCTTTATCGACTGCTAGCCATTTCCTCTCGAAATCTGCAGACACTTTATTATACCGACTCGGCGCTTCACTTTTGTTTTCCGCACTTTTGGCAACGAACGCGCAATCACGTGACTCACTTTTGTTCCCGCCATCTTTTCCTTATCCACGCGTCGGGCAATCCCGTGCGTAATGCCCCTTCTCGTGGCAACAGAAACACTCGACAGTTTTCTTCTTTTTGTAATGACGCACTTTCTTCTTTGTTCCACTAGCCTTCTCGCCGGTGTTTCTTACGGCTGCGAACGCCGCTGTTTCCTCTTCTCCAGCGTTAAGACGACCCTCTACCTTAATGAGGCGTTCCTGCAGATTCTCCACGGTCTGTCGATCAGGTTCGACACTGTCCCATGCTGTCTGCAGGGTGCTGAACTTGGACGTAAGACTTGCCAAGACTTTCGCCATTATCGTATTTTCAGAGACGTTCTCTCCGAGATCCACTAGTTGCGACGCCATATTTTGGACTTTCGCCACGTGTTGCACAACCGAGTGTGTTGCGCCCATCCGGTATTCGTGAAACCGTTGCGTTAACAGCAGTTTATTCGTTGCGGAATTCTGCGCGTGGATTCGACCCAATTTGTCCCACATGTCTTTGGAGGATGTGCAGATCAAAAGCGGTTCAAGATGCTTATACTCAAGCCCCCTTGATATGTACGACATCGCCTTTGCGTCGTCTTTTATCCACGTTTTCAGTAACGCGCCCTCAGCTTCCGCCGGCTTCGGTCTCGTTCCGTCCACTACGTCGAATATACCGAGTCCTATCAACGACGCTCTTGCCTGAAATTTACATCCAAGGAAATTTGTTCCGTCAAATTTTGGGACATACCCCACAGAGAAATCGTCCGGCATCTTCTCGCCGAATTTTCACTCGTGTCACGTGTTTCTTTTTTTTTTTTGTTCACAAAAAAATTTCTAGCGCAGTGGAATCGTATCTGGGCCCATAACCTGTTAAGGATATGGGTGAAAGAATACGCACTCAGATATGAAACGAATTTTAATTACTCTTTATTTCTTTGGTGAACCAACACTTTGGCACCGTTGATCTCTCTCTCTCCTCTTGACTGTTTGCAATGGTCGCTCGCATAGGACTAGCATGGCGTCGCATGAGACGCCTTCGTCTCGCTATAATAATGGCGCATGCGCCTTGTTGCCTGCGCCATTGCACACACATCCCAAGCGCGCGAAAACTGACTCAACAGTACTAATATTTGCGGCTTTTTTTCATTCAATTGTATCCTTCAGAGCCCTGTAAAATTCCAAATTGATCCGGTCATGCCTATCTTTCCGGATGGATCAGTTTTAAAACGATTTTGAAAAGCACGTTTATTGTTCCTTAAACTTAATTTAATGATTATTAAGATGAAAAAAATATTATTTTCTTACAATTTGGCATTTAATACTCATCAAATTTTGAGAAAAAAAAACCTCGAACAAAAATTCTTTATTCAAAATTTAAAAAATGTACAAATTTTCTATCGTCAGTATTATCAGTACCAAAAGCGTACCACGTGGAGGTTTTCAAATGAAAAAAATTTCAAATGGGAATTTTTTTGCCATTATCCTTACAACTTTGCATCGAGTACGTAACCCTTCCTTGACACACGTACCTCTGACCACGACTTTGACACACTGGGTCATTTTGACCCAGGTAGTACTTCATCCACCTGCCGTTAATAACTCATAGGTCGGTTCTTATTGAAACAAATTCGGGATACACTTTAAACATTTCTTGATACGTCTTCATAATTAAAATTCGAAAAATGTAAAATTGAATTGCTGTAAAAAATGATGGACAACTTTCGTTTATAGAAAAGTGAGCATTTTATTGCAAATTTGTCAGGGTCAACATTACCCAGTGTGTCAATGAAGGGTTAACAAATCTCGAGAACAAAAGATTTTTTTTCCGAGACGAAAAAAAATGCCACATTTGAAAGCTATTTCTATTTGAAAAGGGTTTCAACATGTGCAACTGTTTTTCTAGTTATACCGTAAGCGTATGACCGTTTTCAGTGCTCTTCGATGGACACCAAAGTGGCGTTCCTTGTTAGAATCAACGAGAGGGAACGAACGGAAAAACAAAAGTATGCGCAAAAATGAAAGAGGACGAGGGAGAAGATAGATATTTATTAATGAGCGATAGGCGATAGGAGGCGCTGATTAAATAAAAGAGAACGAAAGTGCGACAAATAGGGATCGAGGGCATCCGAAAAAACAAGTCACGCTCAGTCGCGCGGTTCGGCTCACGCTCTGAACTTGCGTGCCCAAGATGACAGAAAATAATAGCAGACAATACGCGAAACGTCAAATTGGCCGGGCAAGAAAGACAGATGCCTATCTAGCTTGCCGTCACCTACTACGTTTCTGGCGCTCAGACCGCGCCCTCGAGTGGTGTCGTCGTCAAGGGCAGACTGCAGCCCTACAACAATCCTTCGAGCGCCAAAATTGGAATCGCCCTCATTCAAAAACTATTCGATGGAGACAAAAAAGCCTTGATATATATATATATATATATATATATATATATATATATATATATATATATATATATTGTAACGTTTCGGCTGTACAGGTAAGCCAACGTCACACCGAATACGATAGCGTCCACCTGTTTCAGAGACACTTGCGTATTCTGGCCAGCGTTCAGGACAACCGGCCATGCCGCCGGCCGGGCGTGTCACTCGGGCTAAGAAATCGGGACGAGCCCGCGACACCTCGCAAGGAGCTCCGCCCACTGCGAGGAGCAAGACCACCGCGGACTCGCGGGAATCGCCGCCCTTAGACGGATTTCTCGCTTCCCGTGCTCGACCACTCCTATCATATTAAGAACGTGACCTAAATTCATCGCGACGCCTCTTCGCACCGCATGCTCGCCTAATATCCTAGAGAGGAACCATCGGGTATATTTTATCCCTCGATATGAGTATAGTAGGCAAACGTCCTCAAAATAACCAACGCAGTCAACCCCACCAACGGAGTGTTCCTCGGCGGCGTGATTTCCCACCTAGCTCTCCAGAATCGCGGGAGAAATGGAATTTCTCCTGACGGGCCTTAGGCTATTTAAGGGCGCGCACGAGCCGGAACGGCACTCTATCGCAAATTACTCATCATATTACGTGGAGTCAACTGTCATCCGACATCTCGGATCACCGGATGGTGGCCTCGCGGCCTGACCCTTGGTCCCATCCAAGAACAGACCCAGCTTCGGGCTAGATACTCTATTTCCGTGGGAAGCCCCAGCACTGCGCTGGATGTCTGACCTCGGGAATAGAGTCGTCGTGGTGATTGCTTGTCAGGGAACATTATATAACATCCGATCGATGGCCATGAGGACAATCGATCGCCGTACTACGCATATCATACACAAATACTCGAAGTGTGCAGTCCGTGGAGGGCCGATCGCGCTCCGCTGCACCAAGGGAAGATTCTTAAACCAGCTTCACTGGTTTTGGCCCTCCTTGCTTGGCACCGAGGAGGCCCGTCGTCCCTCTCGGACGGCCCGCTATACGCACTCGGGGTACGCTGTAATACCCGGCCTCGAGCACGCGTATTATCGACGCTAGCTTTTCTAGCGCGTGAGTTACACAGGTTGGCAACCGTGTGCTTTGTTGCACTCTGCAATTAGTGCCAACCGATAGTATCGCCGTGTAAAACCTAATATCAGTAAATTCAAGGGCTATCGCATTCTTTTACAGAAGCGACCCCGACTCCGGCGTAACGCGTACACGACAGTAGATGTACCAGAGCGGTTCTAACCCAGGCATCTCAGGGGGGAGCGGGGCGGCGGGGTCCAGCGCGGGGAAGCCAAGTGCCTGGTGGCGGGGGGGGGGGTCCAGCGCGGGGACGTGACGTCATGCCACGGGTCTCTGTGGAGGGGGTAGCCATGTGGTCCAAAGAGCGACTGTCGGGAGGGGGAAGCCGTCGTCGACGAGTGTTTTGTGGGGGCGGGGGTCAGGTAGTGGTGAGTGACCGTTGAAAAGCCATAAATCTCCTAATTTATTATAGACATAAAAAAAGATTAGCATCGATGCAGTGTTTTTCTTTCTACACTATTTAGTCCGTGTGAAAATAAAACACACACACACACACACGATGTGTGCATGGAATGGTCATATATGGGTCGGAAAATTTCCTTCATTTGAAGCGATACATGTAGGGGACGGCTTTTCAAAGCTGTTTGTTTATGTGATGCAGGTGTGATGCGCTTTGTTTCGTTTCCGAAATCTTTAAAATGTTTGTATGCGTGTCCACTCCTGTCACGAGTCTCGCCGACACCCGAGACAGGTTCTGACAAGTCGGGATTTCTCGGAAAAACTATAAACTTTAGAGACCTATCGTCAAAGGGTTTTTGACCCCAGATGGGCCACCGGAGCACAGCTGCACTCGGGAAAAAAATATTTCGATGTATCGAGAACTCGTTTTCATTACGAAATATAACGTCGAGATGTTCAGATGTGCAAGTATGTATGCAGTGCATCCGGCCAAGCACCCCCTGGACTTGACCAAAAACGAGCTCGAACAGGTTCCAAAGGTTTTGCTCCTAAAATATTGGGGTGAATATGTTGGCTTATTGTGGGATCGTTTGCCAGAACATCATCGGAACGATAGTGAAGTGATATCTTATCTTCCATGCATGGAGCACTATAATACACCACAGATGGAAGATCACATCGATGGCCCCCCACCTCAACGTCGGGAATGTGAAAAATGCTGTGGAAATTCTCCACGTACGGGGTTCTTCAAACGTGTTTGAACCCGTTTTTTGGGAGTTTGAAGAAATTCTCCACGTACGAGGTTCTTCGAAAGTGTTTGAACCTGTTTTTCATGATTGGAAAAGTGGGGAGAAGTTTGAAAATTTAAGTGGGAGGGTTATGAGGAAGCTTATAATTTCGTAGTCCAAGCTCAGACTGCAGTATTCCACCGTGACATCCACATCTCTCCAAAAAGAACTTTGAAAGTGCGGGGAAAATGGATCTCTCGAGTATCAACAAAGTCAGCGTGATGGCGGAATTCCTTCCAACAAAGAAGCTGTCAGAACTCCGCGTTCACTCGGATCATCGAATCTCCGACATGAGGGCCGTACAAACCAAGTTTGGAAAACGCTACCTCGCGGACATCGCGGATGAGTTCACCGTCTTCTTACCAGCGCGACTGGTGAAGGCCTTCGACGAAGATTTGGAAACGTTCGAGCAAATGCGGCAAGCGGCACGTGATCATCGTCTCTGGATGACATACAAAGGTGGAAAATACAACAGCATAGACTTTTTCCAAGTCTGAGTACACATGGTGGAAAAATACGAAATTCGTTGGAACACCATCGTCGAACGGCTGTCTGCATCATCGAGAGTATGCTGCAACTGACGCGTAATAGTCAATTCTACATCCAGTTGTGGAAAATACGTCAGCGTCAAGTTCCATCGTCTTGGAGTATGGTGGAGAAGAGCAAATTCGTTGGTGCAGCATCGTTGAGTGCAACAGCCGTCTGGATCACAGCCGTCTCACCATCGTTTTCGACGTTTTAAGTGTTTGACTATGTAAAAATGTATTTAGAAAAACTGTGTTATCGAAATGTATGAGAAGGAGAAATGCAAAACAATTTTCGTCGTAGAATAAATGGAGAATACAAATAGTATATATTTTCATCGAAATGTTTTTATTCATTTAAAAAAATCCCTCTCTCACACAACGCTTCGTATACACTCAACCAGCTTTTCAGCGATTTTACATTCTCATGGGCGCAGTTGTATTTCGTGTTGAAGGAATGATGGGGGCATTTCGAGTTTGTGATTTTCGGCAACTTCTTCAGCGATGGACAGTCTAGAGTCTCCAAGTCGATGACGTTTGTCGCAGGATCCACGAATCTTGATAGCCAAGCGCATTTCTCGAATCCCTTCGCATAGATGGTGGGGGCTCCTTGCAAGAGTTCTCGAATTGTCTTCCTAGCTGCTTCGTATGGTATGCCGCTGTCATTCCATCGTATTCCATGGAAATTTCGTTCCAGCCACTTGTTTGTCATTTTGTACTTGGCCGGTAAAGAGTCCCATGCAAATGGTGCGTCGAAGGCGAGCGTCAGCGGTTCAGCATCCTTGTCGTGGAGTTTGATGATGGACATCTCCTTGAGGACAAATTTGTTGATGGGGCTCTTGAAGCCCTGTACATCGACGATGAGCTCCATGTTGACTGACGTGGACGCGAATTATCGGCATGATTTTATACCAATTTTCTAACCGCACCGCTGATTGGATTGTACTCGATAACGCGATCATGGAGGATCATGCAGTATGCTGAAGTTTGTGGTGGAATATTATTTTTCAATTCGAACTCAAGGCGCACGTCAACAGGGCCGGACTTGAGAGAATCGTTTTGCTTTGAGCAGTCAATGACAACGAGGGGCGCTTTTTCTAAAAATTCAAACCTGCTCAACCATGGTTCGGCCTCTTTGTTGTAATAGGTCGGTTGAAAGTTTGCGTACATCTCATAGAGTAGAGCATATTGATTTTGATCAATGTTCAAATTCAAATTTCCATATGGATAACATTGTGAGCTGAGGTAAAGTTTAACATCGCTCAGGTTACAATGATCAAAGTGGCTCGCATTTTGTTGTTTCTTATTTTTCCGTCCCGTCTGCAGCGCGAGTATGACATATCGTGGCTTCTCCAGCTGATTCGAGGTTTTCACAGACCACACGTGCTTAGAGGTCGCAGGCAGCAATGGATATTCATACAGTTCTCATGTTCGGAAACTCATGGAGATTGGTGCGTCTTTGGCGAGAAACTTTAACAGCTGAATTTTTCGCTGATCCGAGACTGTCACATACGGTACGAGCCATTCTATTTTATGCAATACGAGTTTGTAGTCTTCGGGCGCTGTTTGTACAATGGCATTGTCGTCGGTCTTTGATCTCGTGATGATCAACTCGTGCTTGGCATTTACGACAATTTTACGATAATCTTCGGCAAACCCGAGGAGCATGCTGAGCGGAATGCACACATCAAAGTTTCCCGATACATCTACAATTTGCTTCGTCTCTTCGACATCGAGCCATCCAGTGTTCTCGAGCATAGAACTTTTGGCCGGTGAGAGAGATGAATATCCCTTCATTACACTCGTAATACCGACATTCTTATTACGATCGATTTCTATGGCATTCAATTCATATCGCACTTCCTCAAACAAATGACAAATGGCATTGTTGACGAGACTTGTAGCAGCGGTCGGCGTCCCATCATGCTTGGATAATTTCCCACATATGTGTAGGGAACTCTTGCTTGGCAGGATGGAGAGGTCTTGATGTTGGATGGCAATACGGATTTCATCGCTATTATTGAAGGTTGAAGATGCATATGGCTGATGGGCGTGAATCTCACAATGGATGATGGATTCGTCAAAGACCACGGGCGCTTGAATGTTTACAATTTCTTCCTCCATTTCACGCAACAGATGCACAGAGTACAGACTAAATAATTTTTTACACGCTTTCGCCACGCACTTTGAGACCCAAACTCTTCAAGAGTAACACGTTTTGAGGTGTTAGCACTTTGGGCGCTGGCCGACGACTGATTGTTTTGATCCATGATCGTTTATTGTTATTGGAAGATCTATTGAAAACTATACCCATCACGACTTAATATGCAGGCGTATGGTGATCACTTCACCGCGGAAATTTACCAAATCACCGTCCTGATCCACTATGCGAAGCTGTATCGCGTCAATCGTTCGGCTCGTGATTGGCAGATAAATTACGTGGGAGGGGACTTCAATGATCTTGTAGCCCGGTGGCACAGATGGAAAGAATTCGTGAATTGTGTGTACTTTTTGTCCATTAATATAGGCGCCAGCGGTAATGTTGCACTCAACGCGTAAGGCGTTCACTTTGAGAATGGCTACAGGAAGGTCCGATTCGTGTCTTTTATTGGCTTCCAATTTGCGTGCGGTGAAGCCTAGTAGATGCCCAATAGAATCTTTCGGTTCAAAATTTACATCACGATCACACTCGATCTCACTGCGTAGCGTATTATTATTGGGTTTAATGCTGATTTTGATGTTTTTACGTGAGAGCTCTGCTTGTACGAACGTCTCAATATCCTCTATTTCATAACTGCCCGTAGGTATCGTCAACACCTCATCTCCCACGTAAAGTTTATCGTGGTCAACATCGATATTGGGAATCGAGTTGAAGGTTAACAATTCCACGAGACCGAGAGTATAATTTTTTTGTGGCGAGAGTTCGATGGGGAGGAAGTATTGCGCCTCGAGTATGGACGATCAGCCAGATATGGTCAATGTTAAACTTTCGTCCATGATGCTGGTAAATTAACAACTGAATTCCCCACATCATTTCCTCCCTATATATAGTGTATATTTGTCTTTGTGCTGCAATTGTCGACAAAGAAATTTGAGACACAAATGTCCACACTCAATCGTATCATATTCCTGATATCCCTTATAATTATAATTTACGCTACCAACACGAAAATATCTCATGAGTTCGGATGGTGGTGGAAGATTGCCGAAACTATCAAAGTACATGACTTTCCATCCAGTCTTTTTGTAAGCGACCCAGTGCGTTCCAGGACCGGCATTTTCATCCAAATTTACAATTGCTGCTTCACATTTGAGAGGTCCGCTCGTTGGCAATGTGTCGCGCATGTAAACTCCGCGAAAATGTGGAATCTTTAGGATTTTTGCATATTTAAGTAGGTCGCGGTCGGTGAGGGGTCGGTGAGGTAGCGTAACTTCTAGTTTTTTGGCTTGATATGAAGGCCCAATCCCTGCTTATATGGTTTCAGATGTAGACCCCGACCTAATGCAATTGCTTCAATTGTCCGATTATGACGCTTACTTTCATCCAATTCACGTTTAGCTGCTTGAGCAGCATTTACGGCTTTAGCTATACTAGCCGCACCACCCGACAAAGCACCCGCCGCGCTAAGACCGGCAAAAATGGGCACGAGGAAGGGCAATAAACCACCAATTTTATGGGGTACAGGTAGAACGCGAGGTGTGCGTACTTTGCCACCTTGCATCTTTACAGCTGCACGAGCACCCTTTAGAGCTGATTTAATAACCTTATGCGGATCATTACTTTGAATCATTGTATTCTTTGCAGCGCCAATTATCTTTTTCAAACAAACGCCACCCTTACGGGCCTTCATTCCCATACCAAATTTTCTCTTTGTCTTCATAATATTTGCCACACCCCAAGCACTGGCTTTTTCACCGATACTAGCGTCTCTCGCGGTAACACGTTGCCAAGCCTGTTCAGCCAACACTTTATCCGCCCAATGTCTCGCCTCAAGATTATCCGGATTTTTCGAGTACGCAATATCGTGTTGTTTGCAAGCCGTATCCAATGGGTTAATGCCCGGATCACCACGAGCAAGGCGCTTGACCAACTTTGTGCCTGGTCCACAATACTGATACCCAGGCAGATGTAGTTCAACGGGGAGTTTGTTGATTAGGCGGTTGACTAAACCTTTACCGCTCTTGCCATGCACGATCATGTCTAAAGGCAATATGCGACTGATTGATAATCCCTATAAGAATCCTATTTATATGATTTCATCGTTAGTCGTGTGTGAGATGACGTCCAAGAAGCAAACTATTGGAGGGGGACTCCCCGTGATAAATTTCGACGAGTTTGTCGAAGACGGAGGGAGGAAGAAGAAACAAAAACGTCATGGGAATTTATTGCCGGATAGCATACGTGCACTATTTTGCGGTCCATCGAATTGTGGGAAAACCAACGCTTTGCTCACTCTCATCATCCATCCGAATGGTTTGAGATTTGAGAACATTTACTTGTATTCTAAATCGTTGAAGCAGCCAAAGTATAAGTTGCTCGAACAATTACTCAAACCTGTGAATGGAGTTGAATACCATCCATTCGAGGCGCATGAACAAGTGATAGCACCAAGTGATGCACGATCCAACTCTATATTCATCTTTGATGATATAGCATGCGAAAAGCAGGATAATGTTCGAGCCTTCTTTTCCATGGGAAGACACGAGATTGTTGACAGTTTTTATCTTTGTCAGACGTACACTCGTATCCCAAAACATCTCGTGAGAGATAATGCAAATTTCATGGTGCTTTTCAAGCAGGACGATATGAATCTCAAACACGTCTACAACGATCATGTTAATACGGATATGACTTATACGTGCTTTAAAAACATGTGCGTGAAATGCTGGAATTCCGACAAGTATGCATTTGTCACGATTGATAAGGATAGCGATATTAACGAAGGTCGATATAGACAGGGTTTTGATTATTTTCTAACCATTGATAAATGACTCATCGCTGGTAGTTGAAGAGACAGTATTGTGCATGCCGTGGCAGTGACAACATGAAGAGCGAACAACTGTTGCGAGAAAAAGATGTATTGCATGAAATTGCCAAGGCGAGCGATGCAATCAGACGAAAGCATCGGATGATGAAAATTGGAAAAGATAGCGATGAGCAGAGAATGCAAGATGTCTTTAAGCCTATCGTGAGACCATTGGAGAAATTGGTGTCATATAAAAACGGTGAGGTGGTGAAGGAGGAAATTAAGGATGAAAAAGTGAGTGATGTTGTTGAAGAAGGAGATGTATTAAATAGTGCGAAACATCAATTGAAGAACGAGGCACAAGATTCCTTCAAGAGTGAAACCCAAGATTCATTTAAATTAATATATGAGGATGATGATGATGACTCGCAAAATGTCGATGAATTGATCCGTGAATATATCCTGCTATTACAAACAAACAGAAAGGCAAGCTTGGATGTATTATATGGTATACGAAATCTCGCAAGCAACAAATTAATGATTGGTAATTCTCCGATAATTTTCGACTCTCAACATATTCGCGTGGGAGATGCGAGTTATGCGAAAACTGTTGGATTAACAGAGCTGTTGTTCAAAAAAGTGCCCAATGTCGAAACTCTCACACCGGACGATTTGAAAAATTATGAAAAGATTGTAATCTCGACGAATGCGCACAAAAAATTTTATAAGCCTAGTGAGGCTATACGACGTAACACCAGCCACAAATTTAACACATATATTGCAAATATAGTTAATCATCATGTGGGACAGGGTATGCCAAAGTATAAGCTAGCTAGAAAAAACACGCAATCGGACTATATTTATTGGGACAATCCAAACGAGCTAGTAGATCGTCTTCGCTTACTTCTAGCATCACAAGCAGCCGGAAATTCGGCCCATGCGAATGAAATTGTATCGATTATCGAGGAATTGCGCGAAGCTGAAATCATTTATTAACTCACCATCGGAGAATTTAGGCATTCTCATCATGAGTGTCGATGTGTTTGGACGTCATTCAAGTAGGAGTGTGCTCCACGGTAAGCAAGGTCCTCCAGGTCGACCTGGGATTGGCTTCAGAATTACCGCAGACGGTCATTATGACTTGGGGCAGAAACGATTGTGTAACATTGCAAATCCGGAAGGAGAAGATGACGCTATCACTCTAAGTGCGTTACCAAAGAGATCCCGAACTATCATTAAGAACATCCGCAAAGAAATGAATGAGAGTAGTCAGTTATTGGTTAACGGGCTTGAAGCTACGATACAGGACATTGTGAGGACACTCAAGACCGATGTCAAAACTCTACAAGATTTGGTGATACGTAATTCACACGTCATTGCTGAATTGGATGCGCGACTGCGTGGACTGGAAAATGAACGAGAAAAGGAGCGCTCTCGTGCTAGAGCTACATAAGCCTGCTCGACGAAAATATCCGCGTCGGCATGTGGACATCCGTGGCTTGGACGAAACCTGGCAAGCCGATCTCGTCGATATGTCATCATACGCGCGTCAAAACTCTAAACACAAATTTCTTCTCACCGTCATCGATACATTCTCAAAATTCGCCTGGGCCATGCCAATGCTGAGTAAGAATGGCAAAGATGCAGCAGCCGCAATGAAGTCGATACTCGTTAAGGGACGCATACCGCAGAACTTACACGTCGATCGGGGAAAAGAATTCTACAATTGTGACTTTAAGGCCCTCATGAAAAAGTATAATATTCACATGTATTCAACATATAGCAACTTGAAGGCATCCATTTGCGAGCGTTTTAATCGTACATTGAAAAATAAGATGTGGATGCAATTTAGTCTTCGTGGTAATTATAAGTGGATCGATATTCTTGATAAGCTAGTAGCCGAATATAATGATTCTGTACACCGTACCATTAAGATGAAGCCGAGAAATGTCAACGCGGAAAATGAGAAGCAACTGCAGCAAGTTTTCAAAAAGACTCCAATGAAAACATCACCAAAATTCGCCGTTGGTGATAAAGTGAGAATCAGCAAATTCAAGACTATTTTCGAAAAGGGTTACCCCCAAAACTGGACAACAGAAATATTTACAATATATCGTGTGAAAAAAACTCATCCCGTAACGTACCACTTGAAGGACCATAAAGATGAACCGATCGCCGGTGGCTTCTACGAACAAGAGCTTCTCAGGGTCAAGCACCCCGATATCTATCTCATTGAAGCAGTGTTGAAGAAGCGTGGTAATCGGATGTTTGTAAAATGTTTAGGTTTCGACAATAGCCACAATAGTTGGATAAGTAAATCCGATTTGTAGTCGATAATAAAGGAAATGGAAAAATAAATATGTTTTATGACTCTTGACCTAAACTACTAGTCGCCTCCGCATGTATCCCCTCCAAGGCCTCTGACCGACTCCACAGCAGGCTTGCTTTTTTTCCCCTTCGGGCCGTCGATAATCCCTTTTTCGTGGAACGTGGGTACGAGGAGATGGATAGAATGAATAAACACATGGCATTATAAAAAGTCCGTTTCTTATTTACAGAAAAATAATAAATCAATTCTTATATAATTAAATATTTACAACAACAAACATAATTTTAACATGTTTTACATCGAGTGAACAAAATATATACAAACTTTTTATGAGTTTTATACATCAATATTCATAAAATGTACACAATTTTACAAATAAAATCAACGTTGTAGAAAAAAAATTACATAATTCTTTACGATGGTATTCTATAATGACCCCATGGTAGGGTATCGGAGGTCCCAGGTATGATATACCGCTTATCGTCGTGTGGGCTCAGAGCGATTTTGGTCTCACGGATGGTGTAGACCCTATGCAACTTTGATCGAATGCACGTTTGACTACGCTCCATTTGAACTTCTTCATTCAAGCATCGAGCATAGTCGTCAAACGTGATTGTCCTAGCCACAACGCTACTCTTGACACCTTTAACTTTTTTCGTGTCCTTCTTACCCTCTACACGTGTCGCATACATTTTCGATCGAAGTCCAATAAATTCGGTCATAATTGCTCCATTACATTCATCCTTCATGAGACCGGATACCTTCTTGTTGACGAGCGGTATACCATACCTATTGTCCGCTGAATAATCGCTCGTATCAAATTTTGAAATGTCGCGCTTCATGTCGGCATATATATCATCGCTTTCAATGTCACATATGAGACTATCCGTATCGGTATACATGACTTTACATTTATCTCGATACAGAGGTACCATATACTCATGATGAAATCCATACAAGCACGTTTTGGATATGTCGAGTATGCACATACCCACGTATATTGGCTTGTTGAATTTCACCTCGAGATTGCGCAATTCCACGGCAACGAGGTTTTCCGAAAAAAACACTTCGGCTGTGGAAGTTTGGCTTCGCAATCATTGCCTCTGCGCCATACCTGCCCTCCCATTTTGTTAAAAGCTTTACATCTACATGATTGCGCACATTCTCCATCGTTTTGCCAAAGACCGCATTATTCATTAATTTGAATAAGTTCTTTTCGAAATCGTTTTTGGCAAGCGTTCGAAACTGGGTATTCAACTCAATATACGAACGCAGCCATGGGGATTGTGTAAACTGTAAGACCCTATGGATTTTTGTGAGGCAAAGTCCATGGCGTAAGCACTGCTGTAAATTTCGATAGTGAATGATGTAGCGTTTTTATCACAGACGGTTGCTAACAGCTTTTCCCCCTGCTTACCCGGCGGTTTTTCATGGTTTGGACAAAACGGCAGGTCCTTGTGCGCATCATGTAGAGATTGGGGATATTCCAAATCGACTTCAAGGATGTAGCCTGTCGGTGAATCTAGCGCGATGGAAGATGGATCAAAATTGGACACGTCGTTGACCCATCGAAAATCTGCATATGGCAAGGGTTGACACATTGCCCATCCATACAAATTGTTGACGTCAAAGTACATCAAGTATGATGATGCTTTCGATGGATCAAACGACTCCATGTACTTATTATTAGCGTGTGCATATCGGTTTGAGCATTGACTGAGACCACCGCGTATACCCCGCTCAACGAATAAAACCATGTCGATGTCAGTTAGTAATTCAAACTTGACATTCGAGTGTTTTAACATTGCATCCCAGGTATACCCCGGCAATGTGTAGTAATACGCGGCATCTAGGCCATAGCTCTCAATGCACGTATTCCGAAAGTTTTCGAAAATATCAGCTAATAACAAGACATCTGTCTTCAAGTATAAATCGCTATAGTCACCCAGCGTTCGAATGGAGAACCGCTCCCAAACGTTCTCAGCATGTGCGTACTCGCTATCCGATACTGTAGCATCTGTCAGGGAACTATAAAATGCGTCACGTGGTGGTAGGCTAGTGTCGTCTAGCTTGGTCACGTCATCAATATATTCATAAGGGAAGACCCCTTTTCGCGTCAGCAAATTGAAATCGTCTGTCGAGAGAGTTGGGAATTGCATGCGTAAAATTTTGAGTTTGTCCTCGGTCAAAAATGAGGCTAATTTGTCGAGACTGGTGTTGAGGAATTTGTACGAATCAATGAAGCGCAATTGGATCCTATGTTTTGAATCGTCTTTAATTTCAACATGCTTCGTAAAGGAGATGTATTTCTCCTTTGTAATTGGAAGCACATTGGTTCTTCCTTCGAACGCTGTGGCTACTTCCTTGATTATAAAATGCGCATCATAGCCGGATAAATTGTGGAAAACTACAGGAATGAAAAATGACTGTTTGTAATTCAAGTTGCAGTTGGAATGGGCAGGGCCTCTATAGCGTCCAGTCAGATGGCAATGATCTCGAACGCGTACATCTTCTTGCGCAAATGGTTTCTTACATATGTGACATTGAGTCGCGGCTCGAAAACTAGCCCACTCACTCGGTGTTAAATATACCATTGGCACGTTGTCGCAGAAAATTTCTTTTATCCGCAGTGCTAGATTTTTTAGTTCTTCGACAAACCACGATACACAATCAGCACTGCGACGCGAGTGATATGAAGATAGTGAATCGTCATACGAACAACGCACATAGTATCCGATGCTAAATACTTCGTGATGTTGATACATATCTTTCGCCAGGTTCTCCCCATCGGTCTTTGCCAGCACACACTCCAAATCAGCATACACGATGAAAGGATGTCGCTCTTTCCGGCTAAAGTTGCTGAACTGGAGCCACTTATTGGTGTCGTTTGGTAGTCGAATTGCACAGTCGTTTATCGCCCCACAATCGACCTCGTGCGATTGCAATTTTTCCTCGGAACCGAAGTAGTGCAAACACCTGCAAAAAAAAAATATTGTCTTGTTTAATTCGTCAAGCATATATAATTACATATATATTGTAACGTTTCACTTGCCCAGGTGGGCATCCGTCACATTTGGCACGCAAATATCGCACCAACTCGGCGATAATTGCGTGCGATGGCCTATGGTCGGACCAACCGGCCATGCCGCCGGTGGGGCAGGACGCTTGCCTTTAGCACACGGGACGAGTCCGCGACACCTCGCAAGGAGCTCCGCCCACCGCGAGGAGCAAGACCACCGCGGACTCGCGGGAATCGCTGCCTTTAGTTGTACATCCCGCGTCCCGTGCTCTGACCACTCCTATCAGATCAAGAGCGTGACCGAAGTTCATCGGGACGCCTCTTCGCACCGCATGGACGCCTAATATCCTAGAGAGGAACCGTCGAGTATATTTTATCCCTCGAAATGAGTATAGTATGGAAAAGTCCTCACAATAACCAACTCAGTCAACCCCACCAACGGAGTGTTCGTCGGCGGCGTGATTTCCCACCTAGTTCTCCAGAATCGCGGGAGAAATGGAATTTCTCCTGACGGGCCTTGGGCTATTTAAGGGCGAGCACGAGCCGGAGCGGGACTCTTCGCAAATTCACTCATCATATTACGTGGAGTCAACTGTCATCCGACATCTCGGATCACCGGATGGTGGCCTCGCGGCCTGACCCTTGGTCCCATCCAAGAACAGACCCAGCTTCGTGTTAGATACTCTATTCTCTTGGGAAGTCCCAGCATTGCGCTGGATCTCCTACCTCGAGAATAGAGTCTTCGTGGTGATTGCTAGTTAGGGAACACTATATAACATCCGATCGATTGCCTCTACGACGATCGATCGCCACACTACGCATTCACACACAAGGACTCGAAGTGTGCAGTCCGTGGAGGGCCGATCGCGCTCCGCTGCACCAAGGGAAGCTTCTTAAACCAGCTTCACTGGTTTTGGCCCTCCTTGCTTGGCACCGAGGAGGCCCGCCGTCCCTCTCGGACGGCCCGCTATACGCACTCGGGGTACGCAGGAAAACCCGGCCTCGAGCACGCGTATTATTAACGCTAGCTATCTAGCGCGGGAGTTACACGGGTTGGCAACCGTGTGCTTCGTTGCACTCTGCAACTAGTGCCAACCGATCGTATCGCCATATAAAACCTAACTTCAGTAAAACCAAGGGCTATCGTCTTCTGATACAGAAGCGACCCCGAATCCGGCGTAACGCGTGCACGACGACGCTCGCGGTTTGTGCGAGCGCGAGCGAGAGAGCGAACGAACGAGAGCAAGAGAGCGCGTACGTGAATCACGTGCGCGCGACACCTCAACCTACTCTTCTTATCCTTGTCACTCTATAACAACTGCGCTTCTCGCAACACGCTCCATATCCCGGTAAATGTCGCTACACCGAACTAATAACACCAAGATTCTCAATATTAACACACTAACAAATAATTGTTACTCCATTCATCCCAATTGTATACGAAAATCCGAAACATCAAATGCCGATGATGACGGATTAATACAGGTGTCCCTGAGACCCTCAAAACCACTGAGGCATCTTCCAAAAACACCTCAAATCCGTCCCATCCCAACGGGCACAGAAACAAAGTACATCGTCCTTCAGGAGGCTACGGGAATCCCTATAATATCAAACGGCGTAACATTCGCCGCGTAAACTCGTTTTCCCGGACCTATGCGAATAGGCCCCAGAAAACGAGAATAAAGCGTTCGCTAAATATCGCGAAACGACTCATTGGCGCCCAACGTGGGGCCCGAAAGCCTTGCATAATATCCTGACAATGTACGAAATTAATCGTTCGTGGAAATCACGAAACGTTTCATTTTCAATTCTATTTTCGTTTAAACGAAACGTCACAAGCTCTCGCATTTTCACGAAACGTCACAATGGCGTTCCACGTGGGCTCGAAAAGCCTTCGCTCAGAATCGCGAAACGTCTCATTGGCGCCCAACGTGGGGCCCGAAAGCCATATAAATATCCTGAAAATGTACAACTACCGAACGTATC
This sequence comes from Ophion obscuratus, assembly GCA_964007375.1. Classification (NCBI taxonomy): domain Eukaryota; kingdom Metazoa; phylum Arthropoda; class Insecta; order Hymenoptera; family Ichneumonidae; genus Ophion; species Ophion obscuratus. Next base: position 40,418,189 of record OZ023321.1, read on the forward strand.
GAAAAACGCTCTAGCTTCATATAAAATAAGATAGTTAGGCGTTGCAATCACCACTAGATCGGATAGCCAGCGAAAAGCTGAGAAAAAACACCAATTTCAGGTCGTTCATAATCCGATAAAACAAATACAACGAGAAACGAGCACTCGCACACGGTGCGTGCTCGTTCTCTCTCAGGAGGCCGAGAAAACTCTCGAGCAAAATCACCGACATAAATCGTGTCAAGGCTACTCGGATAAAAGCGTAGGGGAGCGAGTACTCACGCACTCGTGCTTGCTCGTTCTCTCTCTTGGGAGACGAAATAACCTCGCGTAATAAGTTTTCAAATATTTCGTCCGTCTCACTCTCACCAAGAGAACAAAGGATTACGCGGTGTCAAGCACAATACGCAAACTTTGGCAAGGCCACGCTGATTCCGAGCAGCGTGCGAGAGCAAAAAAAAAACTTTTTTTCTTGTCGCTCGCGTGCCAGGGGATTAGCGAGCATCGCGAACGACTCGACGCTGCGGACGAAAATAAAAAAAAATACATACAGGCCTCGAGTCTCGCGACTGCCGCGCGGCCGTGAGAGAGACAGAATTACGTAAATACTTACTTACCACGTGCGAGGAATATCGTGGCTTCAAATTAAATTAACTCGGACGTACTGCCCGGTGCTCGAGGGGTACCTCCCCTCTTCGCGTACCGAGACTTAGCGCGCCGAAATGAGCGCGGCCCGGAAGGGGAATCCTCCTCAGGAGGGGCGGGCGCTAAACCTCCCGCCCCGTGCCGCTATAGACTCGGCCCTCGCGACCGGCCTACCCACCGAACCCGACGCCCTCGCAAATGCGAGGAGCAAGCCGCGGGGAGGTGAAAGGGGAACGCGCCGCAGGGACGACGGTGCCGGGAAAGAAATGAGGGGTCTTCCCGCTTGGAACCCCAATATTTCTGACCCGCCAACTTAGACGATAACACTCGTTCAATTCCGGAACATCAACCACCAATGTCGGCCATCAAAGAACTGATGTCCAACATACAGCGGCGAGTCGATGACAACGCACAGGCAGCTAAGTCACCGCGATAGCCTTAGACTTCTTCAAGAATCATCAGCCTTCAGACGTGTCCCACACTACCATTATCAAGAACCACCGTCACAGGAGCAACGCGGGGACGAGCTACTCCTGTCACCAAGCAAATATACGCGGAGATCGAAGTCCGCTCAATAAAAATCTCACACACCATACTGATTGTTCCCAATCTTACAAGCCCGTGCATCTTAGGGATAGACTTCCTCGTGAGAACACGGTCAGTAATAGATCTGGGACAATACCACATAACTCTCGACAGCAGGGAGGATGATAGGGCCCATCAATCCATACCCCTGCAAGCTACCTATCTAGACACGCATATCTCCGATCGAGGAGAAATGCTCGACTCTGAGGAAGTCACCGATTCAGAATTGGACCAAAAGGTCTCAGAAACCACCGGCCTCATAACCTCCGAGAAGGAAAAGCTCAGGAACCGTCTCGAGAAAAACAAACTAGTCTTTAATAAAAAGCCTGGTTTGCTCCGATCATACCAACTCGTGTTGAAGGTAAAACCGCACGTACCATCCAAGGCAATGAGCTACCCCGTGCCCCTCGCCTACCGCTCAGCAGTCGATGAGGAAATACGGGTACTCATTAATCAAAAAATAATTCAGCGCTCAAAAAGCCCTTACAGCAGCCCACTCTTGATATCCCGAAAAAAGGATGGCGGAGTCAGGTTGTGTCTGGACGCGAGACGCATAAACCAGATATTGGAACCGGACCATGAACGCATGGAGACCGCGGAGGAATTGCTCCAGGAATGTCGCAGTGTGGCATTCCTGTCCACCCTCGACATGCGTGCCAGTTTTTGGCAGGTCCCCTTACACCCGGACTCACGGAAATACACCGCCTTTTCCCATCGCGGGAAAACTTACGAATTCCGCGTGACGCCCTTTGGTCTCCCCACCAGCACGGCTATGCTGGTGAGAGGACTCGGAAGAGTCCTTCAGGGGTTTCACGACGTGACGAACTTCGTCGATGACACTATGCACCTCCGAGACTTTTGAGGAACACCTCACATGCCTCGAGGAGCTGTTCCAAAGATCCTTGGAACATGGACTGACTCTAAGCCTGGAAAATCTTATCTCTGTAAAGAGGAGACTAACATTTTTTGGGCACATCCCGTCACGGGATGGTGTAAGATGTAACGTGTAAGATCTGACATACCAGTGACAGTGGACACCTGCCATCTAAGACCACGATCACTCGTCTCGTCCCTGTCCTTACAACAGAGACGGGACCACCCTACCCGTCCCTGTCCTCACAACAGAGACGGCACCAACCTTCCGGTCCCTGTCCTTGCAACAGAGACAGGACCACTCTACACACCCCTGTCCTGGCAACAGAGACGACACCAAGGGCACATCCCGTCACGGGATGGCATAGGACCACTATACATCATGGACAAAACAACTCCAACAAGCGCCCTGCGAGGACCCTGCCATCGAGGAGGCGTGCACCCGCAAGAGTGCACGGGGTCATCGTGTTACGGGGAAGAGGTAACAAGGTCGTCGCGCACCGGGGGAAGAGACTCCGACCTTGGAGGGGCGATGTAACGTTTCACTTGCCCAGGTGGGCATCCGTCACATTTGGCACGCAAATATCGCACCAACTCGGCGATAATTGCGTGCGATGGCCTATGGTCGGACCAACCGGCCATGCCGCCGGTGGGGCAGGACGCTTGCCTTTAGCACACGAGACGAGTCCGCGACACCTCGCAAGGAGCTCCGCCCACCGCGAGGAGCAAGACCACTGCGGACTCGCGGGAATCGCTGCCTTTAGTTGTACATCCCGCGTCCCGTGCTCTGACCACTCCTATCAGATCAAGAGCGTGACCGAAGTTCATCGGGACGCCTCTTCGCACCGCATGGACGCCTAATATCCTAGAGAGGAACCGTCGAGTATATTTTATCCCTCGAAATGAGTATAGTATGGAAAAGTCCTCAAAATAACCAACTCAGTCAACCCCACCAACGGAGTGTTCGTCGGCGGCGTGATTTCCCACCTAGTTCTCCAGAATCGCGGGAGAAATGGAATTTCTCCTGACGGGCCTTGGGCTATTTAAGGGCGAGCACGAGCCGGAGCGGGACTCTTCGCAAATTCACTCATCATATTACGTGGAGTCAACTGTCATCCGACATCTCGGATCACCGGATGGTGGCCTCGCGGCCTGACCCTTGGTCCCATCCAAGAACAGACCCAGCTTCGTGTTAGATACTCTATTCTCTTGGGAAGTCCCAGCATTGCGCTGGATCTCCTACCTCGAGAATAGAGTCTTCGTGGTGATTGCTAGTTAGGGAACACTATATAACATCCGATCGATTGCCTCTACGACGATCGATCGCCACACTACGCATTCACACACAAGGAATCGAAGTGTGCAGTCCGTGGAGGGCCGATCGCGCTCCGCTGCACCAAGGGAAGCTTCTTAAACCAGCTTCACTGGTTTTGGCCCTCCTTGCTTGGCACCGAGGAGGCCCGCCGTCCCTCTCGGACGGCCCGCTATACGCACTCGGGGTACGCAGGAAAACCCGGCCTCGAGCACGCGTATTATTAACGCTAGCTATCTAGCGCGGGTTACACGGGTTGGCAACCGTGTGCTTCGTTGCACTCTGCAACTAGTGCCAACCGATCGTATCACCATATAAAACCTAACTTCAGTAAAATCAAAGGCTATCGTCTTCTGATACAGAAGCGACCCCGAATCCGGCGTAACGCGTGCACGACGACGCTCGCGGTTTGTGCGAGCGCGAGCGAGAGAGCGAACGAACGAGAGCAAGAGAGCGCGTACGTGAATCACGTGCGCGCGACACCTCAACCTACTCTTCTTATCCTTGTCACTCTATAACAACTGCGCTTCTCGCAACACGCTCCATATCCCGGTAAATGTCGCTACACCGAACTAATAACACCAAGATTCTCAATATTAACACACTAACAAATAATTGTTACTCCATTCATCCCAATTGTATACGAAAATCCGAAACATCAAATGCCGATGATGACGGATTAATACAGGTGTCCCTGAGACCTTCAAAACCACTGAGGCATCTTCCAAAAACACCTCAAATCCGTCCCATCCCAACGGGCACAGAAACAAAGTACATCGTCCGTCAGGAGGCTACGGGAATCCCTATAATATCAAACGGCGAAACATTCGCCGCGTAAACTCGTTTTCCCGGACCTATGCGAATAGGCCCCAGAAAACGAGAATAAAGCGTTCGCTAAATATCGCGAAACGTCTCAATATATATATATATTATGGTAACTACATACCGATCACAGATATATTTTTTATGCTCCATTTTGGTTAGTTGTGCCCTCACGAGTCTCGACAGATTCTTAATCCATACGAAGTGCCCCACATTGTTGTCCTCAGTATCTTGCATGTACAGCAAATTGATGTGCTTTTCCTTCTTGTGTTGAGTGACTCGTATTGGAACAATGTCCTTTTTGGTGGTGGTGGTATATACGTTGATCGATACATTGTTATTAAATTCAAATTTTTTAATTTGATGTATCTTCACCGAGAATTCGATATCCTGGAGATTCAACGCTGTCGAATAATGCGGATAAGAAGATGGACGGTCACTGTGTCGTTCAGCTGGGTATAGAGCAGCGACAACTGCCCACGCGACACATGCGTTATCATTGGATTTGATGTTAACCACAGCCCTCTTCAACATTATTTCCCGCGGTAATGACATGGAGCACCCAGCACGCATCGGATTATACTTATTCACATTTATAGTGAGGTTAAGTATTTTCCGTAGAGCCCAGCCACTGTCTCGTTCTTGAAATTCGTCGAGTGAGGTTAAAGTGGGCTCAAGAACACGCTGTTCATACCACTCATTCAAATCGCTCGTGTTAAAGAGTTCACAGTTTCGCGTGTTGACACTTTTATTAGCATGTTTATCTCCACTCGCGAATTCACCACTGAACACCGTATTAACTTTGATACTGTTGTGCTTGCAGATAATATTTTGTACATGTTGAAGCACTAGGTCCCGAGCATCATTAAGAAATTGTTTCGGCTCGATGTGACTGCGATTGATTACAGAACCAGTCAATATTCGACTCTTGAATGATGTGTCAATCTCACGCCAGATTAATCCTTGATCACCATGCCCTGCGCCCGTGTGTAGAAAACGGCTGCATACAGAATTCTTCAATCCTTCCAGACGCGCTATTTGGGCTATCAGTGACTGTTGATGTCCAATTATCAAGCGCGGGCGCTTAGTTCGGCTTTGCGTTTCTAACACTTCGATGAACTCGACGCACCGTTGCTCCCACGCAGTAAAATCGTCGAACGAACTTAAAAGCGCGGCTTGATCGTGCAAGCTTTGTTCAATGTTGTTATCCATAGTAGTAAGTTGGAGACGACTTCCGCGATGTTAGCTGACTGACTGCTTCATTCAAAGTGTGGGCAGTTTGAAGCGCAGCAGATAATAAAAAAATGGCTCCCCGTTCGGAAGAATGAAAAAAATCCAGCTTTCCCCTACATCTCGGGGAAAAACCGGACTTTTTTCCGATATTGTGTTGGTATAGATTGCCCGAGGAAGAAACGACATAGAAAATAAGTCGGGATGCATCGGGTTAAAAGATGTATTTTATGGATCCTGCACCTGTGATCAAGTGGTCCATTGGTATCAAAGGCTTTCGACGATAGACCCCTTGAGTTAATCGTTTTTTTTTTCCTCGAAAATACGTCGTATTCATCTATGTTTTGGAGGTAAGTTGCGCATACATGGTAATCCAAAAATGTGTGAAGATCATAAAAATCAATGCTGGATGAGTCTGGCTAGATTTCACCTCGACCATGGAGTACCCTTTTTCTGGACAGCAGACCCCTACAGATTTTCCGATAACGCGCTGGTATATATTGACCGAGGGAAACGAGACCAAAATAACGAGTCGAGATGCATCGAGTGAAAAGATTTATTTTACGAGGCCCTGTAGCTCTACTCAAGTGGTCCATCGAAGCTAAGGACGATAGATCCCTAAAGTTGATAGTTTGTCCAAGAAATACGTTGTTTTCATCTATGTTTTGAATATTCCAGCTATAAAAAAAATCCCATCGTGAGGCGCTGTGAATGAAAAAAAAAGAGTCAACCCCGACTTGTTAAAACCTGTGTCGAGAGTCGGCGAGATTCGGCGGACTTACATGCCACATCTTAACATGATCTTTCGGAATGGGAATGAAGACCTCGACGAGCTAATTTTTTTTTTTTTTTTGGAGCACTGTTTCCTTCCATAGCGAAGACACTAGGATGCTCGTTATAATAAGTCGGTTAAGTCTCCATGACCTAGACTCTTGTGCGGAGATCGTAAAAGTCGAAGCGTAATGAGTTTGACCATCTTCCACCTCCACGATGAAGTGTCCCTTTTCTGGATAGTACATGCCTGCCCCTAGAGGGATAGTTAAGAAAAAAAAACTTTTCGTTAATCCCTGGCCAGGATGCAACATCTTGGAAGGTTAATTTTTTCTACATGCTCCGACTAATGTTGAAAGGAAAAACCCCATTTACACATCCTACAGACCATCCCCACCATACTACAATTCAATGGAGTGCAGACATTGAAAAGGGCTTCGGACGACAGTTTCCGTCATTCTAGTTTTCATCTTCCGGTGTGAAATTTTCGAAGCAGAAAATTTAAAACTGCTCGAAGAAAAGTGTGCAATAATGGCTGACCGAGTGTACGAAGTTATTGAAATATCTGATGATGAAGTGAATGAAATCATCGACGGTGATATTATCAACAACGATCAAGTGGGTGGAGATTTTGAAATTGCCAACCGCAACGACGCAGAAATCGAGGTGATAGACATCGCCGACGATGACAGCGACGATGATGACAGCGACGATGATGACAGCGACGATGATGACAACGAGGAGATGGAATTTGCTGTAGTGAATCGTGATAGTGACGACGACAATGAGGAGGAGATGGATTTCGACACCGAGGAGGAAATGGATCGTGATAGCGATGAAGCTGGGTATCACAGTGACCCAGATGATGAATCCTGTGATCAACGAAGAATTGGTTTGAACGTGCAAACCATGTTCAACTTGAACTGGGAAACGGTGTTGTGCATCACGGTGTCATATTATACACCATGTGCTGGGGTCATGTACTGCCTTTCATGCATGCTTGACATGGATGGTGTGTTCGGAACAGTGACCCGCGTTTATGGTCACTGTTCCGTCACTATCGAGACCGTTATGGTGTCATAAGGGGACTGTGGTGCAGGAACTGCCAATATTCGCTGCAGCACATCACCTTAGGTAGTGCGTGTTCAGCCTGTCTGAATTTGTTTTCGGCTACGGCTAGTGATGACCATAACGGGCAACAAAACGAAATCGCTGACGGCTACAATATACAATTGCAAAATAACATTATCAACGACGACGACGATGACGACAACGACGACGGCAACGACGACCACGACGGAGAAATGGACATGGATGATGCGGACGATGATCTCCAGCTCGTGGATTCCGGTTATGACAGTGACAGCACTAGCGAAAGTCGTGAATTTGCAGAGAACGCGTTAAGTGTGCGACAGCGTCATCAGGTCCTTCATGCGCAGAACGTGTACTGCGTCAATTATTTTTACATCACGGAAAACGACCGAGCAAAATTTTGCACAACATGTTTCCTCGAGGATAGGCACATGTTTGTGGAAGCAACAGCAATTGCCGGCCAATACCGAGAACGCTACGCCGCAATGAGAGGAATGTTCTGCAGTCACTGTCGGTATCCGCTCTACCAAATAGTCGAACGCGGCATATGTATGACCTGCCGGATCTCCAGCTGATGTATGTATCGTTTTTAATTTTAGCATCAATCATTTGATTTTTTTTTTAATAAAAAAATTAAATAAATTTAAAAATTAAAAAAAATTTGTTTGTCTTTTGTTTCAGAATAATGACGTCGCGGGCAAAACTCAGTATACCTACCCACGCGCGTGCACACGGAAACACACACACACACACACACACACACACACACACACACACACACACACACACACACGCATGCGCACGCGCGCGCACACACACACACACACACACACTCATGCGCACGCGCGCGCGCGCGCGCACACACACGCACACACACACACACACACACACACACCATTATTGTAAAATGTTATTATTAATTAACGATTTTTCTATATTTTTAATTCATAGAATTCTTTTTACCCCCCACCATGCGACATACCCACTCTCCCATTTCAGACTCTCTCCCCCCCCCCACCGCAGAGGTCGCCGGCATACCCCCTCCATATCACCGCACACCCGTGGACGACTGCCCCCTCCAGCAGACACTCGGCTTCCTCGCGCTGGACCCCGCCGCCCCCGCTCCCCACTGAGATGCCTGGGTTAGAACCGCTCTGGTACATCTACTCACGACGACGCTCGCGGCCTGTGCGAGTGCGAGCGAGAGAGCGAACGAGAGAGAGAGCGAGAAAGAGCGACCACGTCCGCGTACCACGGGCGCGCTACACCTCACGCAACTATTCCCGTCCTCGTCTATCCAACACGACGGCGCTTCTCGCCACCCGCTCCAGATCCCGGTAAACGTCGCTACATCGAAGTAACTTCTTTAAAATCACGAATCTAACACACTAACAAACATAATTGTTTTCCACTCACTCACATCAAATACGACAATCCGAAACATCAAATGCCGATGATGACGGATTGAGATAGGCGTCTCTGAGACCCTCTTACCACTGAGGCATCTTCAAAAAATCTTTCAAAATCCCAATCATCAATTCCGGCACACGTACGTACATCGCCCTTCAGGAGGCTACGGGAACCCCGAAAATCATCCTTCGGCCGAATATTCGCCGTTCAAACTCGTTTTCCTCAGATTCGCGTGAACGATCAAAGAAAACGAAATAAAAGCTTTCGCTGAAAATCGCGAAACGTTTCAATATATATATACAGGGTGGTTCAGTTCAGGTCGTGCATCCGGCAACTACCGATTCTGGACGATGTTTGGAACGAAGCTACTTAGCCGAATTTTTTAATTCGCAATAGCTTTTAAATGGGAAGCAATAGAATTCTGGAATTCTAGGCCAATCAGAATCGCCGTTACGTACACGTTAGGAGACGCCTCAGTGCCGGGTTATCAAGGCACCGATTCTAAAAATTTGAAAAAGTGGCAGAGTTTGCTGTCCTTCTCTATCAAACGATGGAGCAACGAGTGATCGGCGTTTGTCACATGTGCAATGAATTATGCTGCGACGTCCAGTTCTTTCATTAAAACAATATTTTTATCCAAACATGCGTAGATTTTAGGTTCTCGGATAATTCGAATGGGATAAACAAGATAAACAAGATAAACAAGATTAACAAAGATAAAATCGGTGCTCGGAACGGTTCTCGGGGCCTCGAGCGAACATTGCCGATAATACTGCCCCGAATTCGTCTCCGATTTTATCTTACTTCCGGTCAGAATGGGGCGAGAAGTCTTAAGATGCAGCGAGAACGACGATTGGAGCATTGTTTATTTAACAAAGATAAAAGCGGTGCTCGGAATAGTTTTTGGGGCCTCGATCGGAAATTCCCGATATTAGTGCCCCGAAATAGTCTCCGATTTTATCTTACTTCCGGTCAGAATGGCTCGATCATTCTGACCATGGTGCGAGAACGACGGTAGGGGCATTGTTTATTTAACAAAGATAAAATCGGTGCACGGAATGGTTCTCGGGGCCTCGAGCGAACATTCCCGATATTACGGCCCCGAAATCGTCACCGATTTTATCTTACTTCCGGTCAGAATGGGTCGAGAAGTCAGACGATACAGCGAGAACGACGGTCGGAGCATTGTTTATTTAACAAAGATAAAATCGGTGCTCGGAATGGTTCTCGGGGCCTCGAGCGAACATTCCCGATAATACTGCCCCGAATTCGTCTCCGATTTTATCTTACTTCCGGTGTGAATGGGTCGAGAAGTCTGACGATGCTGCGAGAACGACAGTAGGAAAATTGTTTATTTAACAAAGATAAAATCGGTGCTCGGAATGGTTCTCGGGGACTCGAGCGAACATTCCCGATCTTACGGCCCCGAAATCGTCACCGATTTTATCTTACTTCCGATCAGAATGGGCCGAGAAGTCTGACGATGCAGCGAGAACGACGGTCGGAGCATTGTTTATTTAACAAAGATAAAATCGGTGCTCGGAATGGTTCTCGGTGCCTCGAGCGAACATTCCCGATATTACTGCCCCGAAATCGTCTCCGATTTTATCTTACTTCCGGTCAGAATGGGTCGACAAGTCTGACGATGCTGCGAGAACGGCGGTAGGAGCATTGTTTATTTAACAAAGATAAAATCGGTGCTCGGAATGGTTCTCGGGGCCTCGAGCGAACATTCCCGATAATACTGCCCCGAATTCGTCTCCGATTTTATCTTACTTCCGGTGTGAATGGGTCGAGAATTCTGACGATGCTGCGAGAACGACAGTAGGAAAATTGTTTATTTAACAAAGATAAAATCGGTGCTCGGAATGGTTCTCGGTGCCTCGAGCGAACATTCCCGATATTACTGCCCCGAAATCGTCTCCGATTTTATCTTACTTCCGGTCAGAATGGGTCGACAAGTCTGACGATGCTGCGAGAACGGCGGTAGGAGCATTGTTTATTTAACAAAGATAAAATCGGTGCTCGGAATGGTTCTCGGGGCTTCGAGCGAACATTCCCGATAATACTGCCCCGAATTCGTCTCCGATTTTATCTTACTTCCGGTCAGAATGGGGCGAGAAGTCTGACGATGCTGCGAGAACGACGGTAGGAAAATTGTTTATTTAACAAAGATAAAATCGGTGCTCGGAATGGTTCTCGGGGCCTCGAGCGAACATTCCCGATAATGCTGCCCTGAATTCGTCTCCGATTTTATCTTACTTCCGGTCAGAACCGTCATTCTCGCTGCATCGTCAGACTTCTCGACCCATTCTGACCGGAAGTAAGATAAAATCGGTGACGATTTCGGGGCCGTAATATCGGAAATGTTCGCTCGAGGCCCCGAGAACCATTCCGAGCACCGATTTTATCTTTGTTAAATAAACAATGCTCCAATCGTCGTTCTCGCTGCATCTTTAGACTTCTCGCCCCATTCTGACCGGAAGTAAGATAAAATCGGAGACGAATTCGGGGCAGTAATATCGGGAATGTTCGCTCGATGCCCCGAGAACCATTCCGAGCACCAATTTTATCTTTGTTAAATAAACAATGCCCCTACCGTCGTTCTCGCACCATGGTCAGAATGCTCGAGCCATTCTGACCGGAAGTAAGATAAAATCAGAGACTATTTCGGGGCAGTAATATGGGGAATTTCCGATCGAGGCCCCAAAAACTATTCCGAGCACCGATTTTATCTTTGTTAAATAAACAATTCTCCAATCGTCGTTCTCGCTGCATCTTTAGACTTCTCGCCCCATTCTGACCGGAAGTAAGATAAAATCGGAGACGAATTCGGGGCAGTAATATCGGGAATGTTCGCTCGATGCCCCGAGAACCATTCCGAGCACCGATTTTATCTTTGTTAAATAAACAATGCCCCTACCGTCGTTCTCGCACCATGGTCAGAATGCTCGAGCCATTCTGACCGGAAGTAAGATAAAATCAGAGACTATTTCGGGGCAGTAATTGGGGAATTTCCGATCGAGGCCCCAAAAACTATTCCGAGCACCGATTTTATCTTTGTTAAATAAACAATGCTCCAATCGTCGTTCTCGCAGCATCGTCAGACTTGTCGACCCATTCTGACCGGAAGTAAGATAAAATCGGAGACGATTTCGGGGCAGTAATATCGGGAATGTTCGCTCGAGGCACCGAGAACCATTCCGAGCACCGATTTTATCTTTGTTAAATAAACAATGCTCCGACCGTCGTTCTCGCTGCATCGTCAGACTTGTTGACCCATTCTCACCGGAAGTAAGATAAAATCGGAGACGATTTCGGGGCAGTAATATCGGGAATGTTCGCTCGAGGCACCGAAAACCATTCCGAGCACCGATTTTATCTTTGTTAAATAAACAATTCTCCAACCGTCGTTCTCGCTGCATCGTCAGACTTCTCGACCCATTCGGACCGGAAGTAAGATAAAATCGGAGACGATTTCGGAGCAGTAATATCGGGAATTTCCAATCGAGGCCCCGAAAACTATTCCGAGCACCGATTTTATCTTTGTTAAATAAACAATGCTCCTACCGCCGTTCTCGCAGCATCGTCAGACTTGTCGACCCATTCTGACCGGAAGTAAGATAAAATCGGAGACGATTTCGGGGCAGTAATATCGGGAATGTTCGCTCGAAGCACCGAGAACCATTCCGAGAACCGATTTTATCTTTGTTAAATAAACAATGCTCCGACCGTCGTTCTCGCTGCATCGTCAGACTTGTCGACCCATTCTGACCGGAAGTAAGATAAAATCGGAGACGATTTCGGGGCAGTAATATCGGGAATGTTCGCTCGAGGCACCGAAAACCATTCCGAGCACCGATTTAATCTTTGTTAAATAAACAATTCTCCAACCGTCGTTCTCGCTGCATCGTCAGACTTCTCGACCCATTCGGACCGGAAGTAAGATAAAATCGGAGACGATTTCGGAGCAGTAATATCGGGAATTTCCAATCGAGGCCCCGAAAACTATTCCGAGCACCGATTTTATCTTTGTTAAATAAACAATGCTCCTACCGCCGTTCTCGCAGCATCGTCAGACTTGTCGACCCATTCTGACCGGAAGTAAGATAAAATCGGAGACGATTTCGGGGCAGTAATATCGGGAATGTTCGCTCGAAGCACCGAGAACCATTCCGAGAACCGATTTTATCTTTGTTAAATAAACAATGCTCCGACCGTCGTTCTCGCTGCATCGTCAGACTTCTCGACCCATTCTGACCGGAAGTAAGATAAAATCGGTGACGATTTCGGGGCCGTAATATCGGGAATGTTCGCTCGAGGCCCCGAGAACCATTCCGAGCACCGATTTTATCTTTGTTAAATAAACAATGCTCCAATCGTCGTTCTCGCTGCATCTTTAGACTTCTCGCCCCATTCTGACCGGAAGTAAGATAAAATCGGAGACGAATTCGGGGCAGTAATATCGGGAATGTTCGCTCGATGCTCCGAGAACCATTCCGAGCACCGATTTTATCTTTGTTAAATAATCAATGCCCCTACCGTCGTTCTCGCACCATGGTCAGAATGCTCGAGCCATTCTGACCGGAAGTAAGATAAAATCAGAGACTATTTCGGGGCAGTAATATCGGGAATTTCCGATCGAGGCCCCAAAAACTATTCCGAGCACCGATTTTATCTTTGTTAAATAAACAATGCTCCTACCGCCGTTATCGCAGCATCGTCAGACTTGTCGACCCATTCTGACCGGAAGTAAGATAAAATCGGAGACGATTTCGGGGCAGTAATATCGGGAATGTTCGCTGGAGGCACCGAGAACCATTCCGAGCACCGATTTAATCTTTGTTAAATAAACAATGCTCCCACCGTCGTTCTCGCTGCATCGTCAGACTTCTCGACCCATTCTGACCGGAAGTAAGATAAAATCGGTGACGATTTCGGGGCCGTAATATCGGGAATGTTCGCTCGAGGCCCCGAGAACCATTCCGAGCACCGATTTTATCTTTGTTAAATAAACAATGCTCCAATCGTCGTTCTCGCTGCATCTTTAGACTTCTCGCCCCATTCTGACCGGAAGTAAGATAAAATCGGAGACGAATTCGGGGCAGTAATATCGGGAATGTTCGCTCGATGCCCCGAGAACCTTTCCGAGCACCGATTTTATCTTTGTTAAATAAACAATGCCCCTACCGTCGTTCTCGCACCATGGTCAGAATGCTCGAGCCATTCTGACCGGAAGTAAGATAAAATCAGAGACTATTTCGGGGCAGTAATATCGGGAATTTCCGATCGAGGCCCCAAAAACCATTCCGAGCACCGCTTTTATCTTTGTTAAATAAACAATGCTCCAATCGTCGTTCTCGCTGCATCTTTAGACTTCTCGCCCCATTCTGACCGGAAGTAAGATAAAATCGGAGACGAATTCGGGGCAGTATTATCGGGAATGTTCGCTCGAGGCCCCGAGAACCATTCCGAGCACCGATTTTATCTTTGTTAATCTTGTTTATCTTGTTTATCTTGTTAATCTTGTTTATCTTGTTTATCTTGTTTATCCCATTCGAATTATCCGAGAACCTAAAATCTACGCATGATTGGATAAAAATATTGTTTTAATGAAAGAACTGGACGTCGCAGCATAATTCATTGCACATGTGACAAACGCCGACCACTCGTTGCTCCATCGTTTGATAGAGAAGGACAGCAAACTTCGGTTCGAACAAAAGAACTTTCGCGTTCGCGATACGAAATTGCGTCTGAACTCTGCCACTTTTTCAAATGTTTAGAATCGGTGCCTTGATAACCCGGCACTGAGGCGTCTCCCAACGTGTACGTAACGGCGATTCTGATTGGCCTAGAATTCCAGAATTCTATTGCTTCTCATTTAAAAGCTATTGCGAATTAAGGGGTAAGGCCACTGTAACGGCCCAAAAAAAAAAGGTTTTTTCACTAATTTTTTGCTCCCGAAATTGAAGGTATTTGAAAAAAAACTTTTAATGGTGTTATCGGGCATACATTAAACTTTATTATAAAATTTTTTTACAGTAAAAAAAACAAAATGGCGGTTCCACAGCTATCTTCCCGGAACATGTTTTGCTTCCAGGGCTCCGCGGCACGCAGCACCACTGGTGCACTTTTGAATCTAGAACAAAAAAAAAACCATTAATCTAGAGGGCTATAGCTAGAGAATGTCGATCGGATTTTAAAAAGTATCAATTTTTGTGGATTTGGCGTGCGTTTGAAAAAAAAAATTGATTTTTGACGAAAAAAACGGCAAGTTTTTTGTTAATAAAAAATCAATAAATAAAGTTCTTGAAAATTCCGATCGACATTCTCAAGATAATGTAAATGTTCACATCTGGTTAAAATTTCAAGTAAAAAAAATGAAAATTGTTCGAGTTATGCCGCGTGCCATTTTGAAAAACCATGTTTCGAGAAAAACGCGTTTAAAGTTTTGCGAATAGTTTTTTATTGGAAAAAATTTAAAAAAGAAGTTAAAAGGATTTAAACTATTTTTAAACTAGAGGGTTTAAACTATTTTTTAAGCCAATCAAAAAAATCGATTTTTTCAAAAAATTACAGTGGCCTTACCCCTTAAAAAATTCGGCTAAGTAGCTTCGTTCCAAACATCGTCCAGAATCGGTAGTTGCCGGATGCACGACCTCAACTGAATCACCCTGTATATATATATATATATATATATATATATATATATATATATATATATATATATATATATATATATATATATATATATATATATATATATTAGGGTGTGCGAAAAAAAATCGATATATTTTTTTTCGGTTGCATCCACCAAAAACAGGTGAATTAAGGTAAAAAAAGAAGAATCCTCGAAGGAGAGCTCAAAAAAAAATTATTTCGAACGGCGCATTGCATTTGAATACTTTCCATAAGAATAACACAGGAAAATATTGGCACTTCTGAACGTCGTAGTAAAACTCTTCAGAAAAAAATCTCACAAAAATGTCATTAAGATATTCTGATAGAGAATTGAATTCTCTATAAAAAAAGTTCCTACGAACAATTAACTTAGAACAACCGTTCAAGTGGTATCGCTGTCTGAAATTAATTTTTTTTATTTTACGCTCTAGCCCACGCTGCTACCTGGCGGCAGCATGCGGTAGCTCGTAGTGCAAAATTACAAGCTTCACGCTAGCGCCATGAACGGGAAACCGCGACATTTTTCCCCCAAATCAAGACCTGTCACTGCTACAAAATTTCATTCGTTATTGCAAAGTGAATCCTGTAGGAGGGGAGGCTGCCTCGAAAAAATTAGCTAGTCACTTGTGGTACTTTAACGAGAAAATTGTTGTTTTGTCGTTTTTTGACAATGCTGTGCCGATAAGTGTGAAGGCAAGAATGGTACAAGCTCTGCAATCTCGAGAAAAATTCAAAAATACTTCCGAGCGAGTAATTGTTAAAAAAAAAAGATTGGGAAATGGTGCTGAAAGAAGGCATAAGCGATTTCGTTACTCAAGAATCCTTATTTCTTTTCCAGCAATTAAATTTACCTCATGATTTTTTGAGAGGAAATATTGAATTATTACCGGAAAATGCCACTTATTTGAGTTGCTTAGATTTTTTTTCAATCCAAACGTCGTTAATAACGTAGCCGAACGTGGTGTCACTTTGATAGAAGGATATAACGGTTCATTAACAAAAAAACGAAGAGCAGCTACAATATTTATTCGGCGTAGTGCAAAATTATCGACAGAAATACTCTAATTGCAACAAACAGACTCTTAAAAAAAGGAACGATGATTATCAAGCATTATAATGTAAAAACAAATCATTTTATCCTATTAAACCAAATGAATTCAATAAAACTTTTTGAAACACGATCAATGATGGACGTCGTTTCTTTTATATTTCTTGTTGTACTTGATTCTTTTTTGTATCAAAGAAATATTTTGAGATCGATTCCATGCAAATTGTATGTTAGAGCAGAACATTCTCTACAAACAAAACCCAAAAAGTTTTTTCGTAAAGCGAAAAATTCGATTTTTACAGCCTTCTGAATTATTATTTTTTTCTATCAATTCAATTTCAGACAGCGATTCCACTTGAACGGTTGTTCTGAGCTAATTTTTCGTAAAAACTTTTTTGTTGGGAACTCAATTCTCCATGAGAATATGTTAATGACATCTTTGTGCGATTTTTTCCTGACCAGTTGCACTACCACATTCAGAAATCCCAATATTTTCCTGGGTTATTCTTATGGAAAATATTCGTTTGCAATGCGCCATTCGAAATAATTTTTTTTTGAGCTCTCCTTCGAGCATTCTTCATTTTTTACCTTAGTTCCCCTTTTTTTGGTGGATGCAACAGAAAAAAAAAGTATCGATTTTTTTCCGCACACCCTAATATATTGTCACGTGGAAAAATTGACGAGCCCCAAAGTCACCTTAAGGCGACCCTCTCGCTCGGATTTCATCCTCGTATGGGAGCCCGAGCGTACCGTTATCGTTTATTATTTATTTATCTTGTTGTCCCTTCATATATTTATTCATTTTGTTGTATAATTATGTTCTTCTTTTTATTCGTTCATGTGACATTTGTGATACGATGGCGAGCGGGAAATGGCAGTCGTCTCGAAAACCTCGAGATCCTTCTCACCGCAGCGGCCTCGTATCTTCCAATTCGGGGTGCGCCTCGTCGATCTTACCCTCGCTCGAGAATCCGAGACGATTCAGCAGACCCACGTTCTGTAACGCTTCTCCACCACGATCTGTGGAGGGAAGCGGTATGTGATCGGCAGGCGTTCGACTATGCAACCGTCCAGGCTGACAGCAAGGTTACCTCGGTCAGAAGGTGACCAACGCCGTCATCACAATACCCGTCTACTTCGACGACTCGCAGCGTCAGGCAACCAAAGACGCTGGGACCATCTCTGGCTCGAACGTATTGCGTATTATAAACGAACCTACGGCGGCCGGCTGGTCCCCGGTCCCCTTCAGCCGGTAACGGCGCGTCCGCCCGACCTTCACACGTCACGTAACTGCCAGGGGCAGGAATCGCAGCGAGACTCAACGCGCTGGGTAAGATCGACGGGAAGAGACTGGGCCTACGTCACCTGTCAACGACCATCGTTATCGCCATCGTCATCATTATCGTCATCGTTATCGTCATCGTTATCGTCATCGTCATCGTACCCGTCATCGTACCCGTCACCGTCATTTTAATAAGTTTTAATATTTAATTTTGGCGCGGTAACGGCTGACGCGAATGACGGAGAGGCGGGGGGTGCACGGCTGAGACGGAGACCTCGAGTCAACCGTCTCGCTCGCGGGAAAAGGACTTGACCACGGAAATCCGAGCGAGACGGTCGACGATTAAAAGTAAATTGTTGGGGACAATTAAGTCGGCCTGTGGAATGTGGCCGCCCCCGGCGTAAAGGGAAAATTTACCGTCGAGTTAAAGAAATGTCTCCGTCATTCGCGAGTGCATCGTTTCGGGTCGCGGTGCAGGGAGGAACGTGGCAGGTCCCTTTGCGTTGTTCGTGTCGGTTGTAATTGTTAACCCGTTTAAAAGGAGAGAGAGAGAGAAAAGAGATAGGCCGACTGGCGGCTTCGGGTGTGATTTTGTATCGAGTCAATCGCCGAGAAAACGCTCGGTCAAATAAAGTGTAATTCTCTCTCTAGAGGTGTCAAGTGTTTAATTATTTATTTTGTTGTGTTTCATAACTGTTTAGCCCCTGACCCCGCCACTCTACCTTAGGAAAACCTGTGCTAGTCGGACAAATCGGTCGTCTCGACCTACCGCTCGGCGAGCCGCTAACGCGGCTGGCGCCTCGGGAAAAATCGCCGGGCGGAGGCGCGACGACCTTTTGTGACGCGAAGGGTGTAGCTTGGGATTTTCCGTCACAAATTTGGCGCCCAACGTGGGGCCGGGCAAAAGAAAAATTTTAATTAAGATTCGTCAAATAAAAATAAATAAATAAAAATTATCTAATTACTATCTCTTTTCTCTCGACGGGCCTGTGTGTGTGTTTTTTTTCTTATGTGTTGGTGATCGGCATGTCCTATCGTATTTTTGGTGTCGGGAAAAATTTATTTGGTGTGAGAAAATTAATTTGGAATTAATAGTCGCGGGTTTAATCGACGAGCCGTTCGACACCGAGCGCGCGTCCTTTTTTTCTCTGCCCTTGGTCAACCGCGTAGAGCTCGCCGCTATTGTAGTCCGAGCGGCTATTGTTCGGACAGCTGAGTCGATCGCGGCCTTGGACGAATTAGAGACCGATGAGATTTCCTGAGGTATTCGTCGAAATAAGATTTCGATACATTATAAACGGAGCTCGGGAAAATTGTCATGTGTAGTAATTGAACGCTCTCGTCATATAACGGGTGTCTCATCGGAAAGAAGGGAAAGCCCGATTGTGAGTATTTATTTGAATTATTGATTTATTTGTTTATTTCATATTTTCTCTTTTTTTTTCCTTTTCCGATTTGTTTATTTATTGACGTTACGTGACAGATTTATTGACTGGTTTATTGATTATTTATTTTTGTTTTCTTATTTATTTTACTATTTATTGAATTTTACGTTTCGTTTTTTTTTCCCAATCTGTTCATTTTAATTTATTGATTTCGGATTTTTAGCATCTTTATTTATTTTACTCGATTTTACGATCTGATCATTTTACTCATTGACTTTATCTATTTCTTTTACTTTATTTTATTTTATCGTTTACTCTACTTTACTGTTATGATTTATTTATTGTTGTTTTAAACATTTATTTTTTATTGACGTCGGACATTCAATTTAATTTTTTTTAATTTCTACTTTTTGTAATCAGAGTATTTTTGTCAATTGATTTCAAATATTCATTTTATTTAGTTTACCTTTTTTTTTAAATTTATTTATTTTATTGACTTATTTTCTTTCAAGTCTTTTTACAACTTGATTGTTTTATTTTATCAATTTTAGCTGTTCATTTGTTTGTTTTTTTTCTTTTCGTCTAAAATTTAATCCTTTTTACCTTTTACTTATTTGACGCCAATTTTAGTTACTTTTAATTTATTACTTTATTTATTTAACGTCGATCTTGTTCCATTATTTTATTTGACGGTTATTTTACTTATGGACAATCAACGGTAGTTCGCCACTTACCTTGTCCATTTTTACCGTTTGATAATTTATTAATTAATTTCGACGACCTATTTTATTTTTATCATTGAATATCTTTTTTATTTTTTTTTTCATTTACATTTTTTTTTGGTTTGCCATTTTAATTATTGACGGAATACTCTGATTAATTTCATTTTATTATTTTTTTTATTTTTATTTTATTTGACTTGACGTTTTAAATATTGACTCTCAGCTATTTTACAATTGGACGACTTTGACGATTTATTTATTTATTCAATAATGGTTTATTTAACTATTCAAATATTTATTTATTGATGCAATTATTTATTGGGAATTTCAAAATGAGGCATCGTCAAGGGCGGGGGTTCCCAAATGTAGCACTCGATTGTTCCATATGGCCAAACGTTGACGAAGCTGTCTGGCACTATGCAGCCATTTCAGGGACCGCAGGACGCCGAGCCGGTCCAAACAGACCCGTTCCGCGTCGGCGAGGTCCCTCCTTAGCAGTAGCCTCGGGGCTCGTCGATACTTATTTATTTATTATGACCGCGACAGTTTATTTATTTATTTATTTATTTATTCAGTAATTTAGAGTTTGTGCCTTCCTTATTGTTCTTGTTCTTACGTTTCGTAAATCGTCTACGCGTTGGTTCTCCCCGTAGTTCGTTTTGTGAATAGTTTGTTTATCGGTATTGTGTCTTGTTATATCCTCGTTCTATTCTATTATTTATTTGTGACTCGTTGATGGTTTATTTATTTGACATTTTTAATTTATTTGACTTCCGTTGTTCGTTTCACGATTCGATTACCCGTTGGTTTTCCCCGTCTTTTGTTTCGTGGATCGTTACGTATCGGGTACTGTTTTCGTCCTATTTATTTATTCGTCATGTGATTATTTATTGTGTGTCTTTCGCGACTTGGATATTTATGTTTGGCCATTCATTTGTTTTTGTGTTGGTTTCGTGATATTTATTTTGGGATAGCTATCTGTTGGGTTTCGTGTTGGGCATTTATTCATTGGTTTTGTCTTTGTTGGTTGAGTGTTTGTTCTGGGTGTCCTTGGGCGTGGATGACCCCTCAAGTGGCCATACCCAGAACCGCTCGATTTATCAATTTCCGTCCGTCGTTCTTGACTCGATTACGTGTTGGTTTTCCCCGTATGTCGTTTCTTGAAGTGTTTACGTGTCGGCTTTTCGTTTATTGTTTTGGTTGATGATTTATTTATTTTTCTAATTTGGTGGAGTGTTTGTTTTGGGTGTCGTGGGGCGCAGGTAAAACCCCCCATGCACTGAACCCGAGACCGTCCACGGACCGAGAATGGTTTTGATTTTGGGTATCCGGTAGATAATTACCGGATTAAATGAAAATTTTGGATCCGCTACGATGGGGGCGGTCACCATTAATTTATTTTGTTTTGTTCCGTCTTACTTAAACACGCCGAGGGTCTGTAGCCGAGTTCCGCTGGCCGGGACGGCCAAAATGTAGGGTGGGGGTGTTGTCACGTGGAAAAATTGACGAGCCCCAAAGTCACCTTAAGGCGACCCTCTCGCTCGGATTTCATCCTCGTATGGGAGCCCGAGCGTACCGTTATCGTTTATTATTTATTTATCTTGTTGTCCCTTCATATATTTATTCATTTTGTTGTATAATTATGTTCTTCTTTTTATTCGTTCATGTGACATTTGTGATACGATGGCGAGCGGGAAATGGCAGTCGTCTCGAAAACCTCGAGATCCTTCTCACCGCAGCGGCCTCGTATCTTCCAATTCGGGGTGCGCCTCGTCGATCTTACCCTCGCTCGAGAATCCGAGACGATTCAGCAGACCCACGTTCTGTAACGCTTCTCCACCACGATCTGTGGAGGGAAGCGGTATGTGATCGGCAGGCGTTCGACTATGCAACCGTCCAGGCTGACAGCAAGGTTACCTCGGTCAGAAGGTGACCAACGCCGTCATCACAATACCCGTCTACTTCGACGACTCGCAGCGTCAGGCAACCAAAGACGCTGGGACCATCTCTGGCTCGAACGTATTGCGTATTATAAACGAACCTACGGCGGCCGGCTGGTCCCCGGTCCCCTTCAGCCGGTAACGGCGCGTCCGCCCGACCTTCACACGTCACGTAACTGCCAGGGGCAGGAATCGCAGCGAGACTCAACGCGCTGGGTAAGATCGACGGGAAGAGACTGGGCCTACGTCACCTGTCAACGACCATCGTTATCGCCATCGTCATCATTATCGTCATCGTTATCGTCATCGTTATCGTCATCGTCATCGTACCCGTCATCGTACCCGTCACCGTCATTTTAATAAGTTTTAATATTTAATTTTGGCGCGGTAACGGCTGACGCGAATGACGGAGAGGCGGGGGGTGCACGGCTGAGACGGAGACCTCGAGTCAACCGTCTCGCTCGCGGGAAAAGGACTTGACCACGGAAATCCGAGCGAGACGGTCGACGATTAAAAGTAAATTGTTGGGGACAATTAAGTCGGCCTGTGGAATGTGGCCGCCCCCGGCGTAAAGGGAAAATTTACCGTCGAGTTAAAGAAATGTCTCCGTCATTCGCGAGTGCATCGTTTCGGGTCGCGGTGCAGGGAGGAACGTGGCAGGTCCCTTTGCGTTGTTCGTGTCGGTTGTAATTGTTAACCCGTTTAAAAGGAGAGAGAGAGAGAAAAGAGATAGGCCGACTGGCGGCTTCGGGTGTGATTTTGTATCGAGTCAATCGCCGAGAAAACGCTCGGTCAAATAAAGTGTAATTCTCTCTCTAGAGGTGTCAAGTGTTTAATTATTTATTTTGTTGTGTTTCATAACTGTTTAGCCCCTGACCCCGCCACTCTACCTAAAGGTAGGTTTACACTACGACACTTTGGTGTATACACTCAATGTATACATCGAGTGTCTGTGTGTGAACACCACTGTCTGATCTCGGGACATTTATTGCGACACCTCGCTAGGTGTCGCGTCGAGCGCCGTGTGAACAGGTTGTGTCGGAGTGTCTGCGGCAGTGTCCAAGTTTTCGAACCGGCGCGAAATTATCCAGACACTCGCGACCCGCGTTAAATCAAAATGGCCATTACGTGGAGCAAGGAGAGCATTAAAAATTTGATATTTTTTGTGGAAGGACTGCCTGAACTTTGGCAAATATGTTGTACTGATTATAACAAATAGAGTAAAAAAACAGGCAGCACTTCAATGCTTGGCGGAACAGTTTGGCACAATATCGGCTAAAGTTGGCAGAAAAATTCATAATTTAAGAACACAGCTTAAGGGGCTATACCAGTGTGAACGCTGGAAATTTGGGTGATTTTCAGGACTTTTTGGACGAAAAGTACTCAATTAAATCGTTTGGTAAATATTGAGATCCAAGCGACTAATGCACTGCCTTCGCAGGCGCAAAAAAAGTTCGTCCACTGCTGACATGATTCCGGCTGATTGAGTAGCTGAAACCGAAAAAGGAAAAAAATGTCGTTAAACTAGAAGGTATTTCCTGTACAATGACGTAGGATTTTTGAAAAATATCAAAATCTAACAAAATAGCGTAGTTATGAAAAAAAGTCTCTTTTCTTGCCTACAAAATGGTCGTTTTTTTCAATGCCAAATCGTCAATTTTTATCCAATCAAAAATATCCTACGTCATTGTAGAGTAAATATATTCAAGAGTACTCAATTCAAATTTCAAGTCAATCGGATCTATTTGAGTTACACTGTCAGCATATTTGAAAAATCTCATTTCGAGAAAAATGCGTTTAGAGATTGAACTATCGATTTTTGCAAGATAAAATGATATTGACATATATAATTTAAATGATAATGATATTCTTGAAAGAATAAACTGTCGAAAAAGGCAAAAAAAATCGATCTTTTTAAAGTGTCGCACTGGTATAGCCCCTTAATAACAGCGCACGAAATTACGGCTGCCGCCGCACGACGTTTCTCCATGGCGTCCGAGCGGGTACTGCAGCTGTGTCAGTAGTTTTGTGTGTGAACACCTGAGACACTTGTGTAGCGACATCACAGTACAGACACTTTCTGGGACACCGAAACCGTCTTATGTGTGAACAGAACGGACATTAGTGTCAGACATTTGTGTCGCAATAAGTGTCGTAGTCTATGCAGGCCTTTAGGAAAACCTGTGCTAGTCGGACAAATCGGTCGTCTCGACCTACCGCTCGGCGAGCCGCTAACGCGGCTGGCGCCTCGGGAAAAATCGCCGGGCGGAGGCGCGACGACCTTTTGTGACGCGAAGGGTGTAGCTTGGGATTTTCCGTCACAATATATATAAAAGTTAATCGTTGAGGATTCGGCTTCGGTCCGGTCAATGAAGGTTTTCCAAGGTCAGCGATGGAAATAAACGATGTTTTCTTTACGTTTCGACCCTCTGGTTCGGGTCCTCGTCGGAAGTTATATTTTTCTATATAAATTATGATACACATTTTTGTCACTCACGTTTGAATAAGTTACATACACGAGCGTTTTATGGTATGATTCGGTTATATAAGTGTTCCCAGATAGACAGTCGTGATCATCACGGCGTGCATACAATTGATGAAGCAAATTTTACAGCATATTGACTACATGTTATGATGCAAAGCTGTGAACTCATTTAGTAAAGTGAATGTACAAAGCATTGTGATCTCAATATGTCGTGTACAAATGCATCGTACGTTTGAAGCACGTTGAACTCATATCGCTGTGCTCAATTGTCCACAATTAACATCTGCAAATTTTACGTCATATGGAAGTCATCCAATGACTGTGTTGATGAATTCACTGGGTTAGCACTGGCAGTAGACATGCCATGCAAGCAATATGACGGCGATATGCATGTTTGTCAGCGATACATTCGATGGGCGCAACATGACGGCGATATGCGTGTTTCTCAGTGATAAATCCTATGACGGCGATATGCATGTTTCTAAGTGATACATTCGTTGAGCGCAATATGACGGCGATATGTATATTTTATCAGTGATACATCCCAGGAGCATAATATGATGGCAATTTGCATGTTTCTCAGTAATACATTCCATGGCGGCAATATACATGTTTTCAGTGATACATTCGGTGAGCGCAATATGACAGCTATATGCGTGTTTCTGTGATACATCCTATGACGGCGATATGCATACTTCTAACAAGGAGAAGGCAGAGCCTGGATTTCGCAAATCGGGTTCTCCTTTCGCGCGGTGAAAGTTGAAGACCTCCGTATTAACGTCGCTTTTGATTTTTGTTCCAAGAAGCCTTAGTTGCTGAGATATCGCGATTTGAAAATTTGGGAGTTTCGTCTCGTGCGTAGAGTACATTGAGCGTTCATACTTGAGACAAGAGCGGCCGTCGCTAATACGGTAAGACGAAAGACTGGCACTCTGAAAGTTCACGGTTCGCGTCCCTTTGCTTTTTTTAATTCAATTTTTTATTTATTTTATTATCTTACATAAGACTTTACATGTGCAGGTAAATAAGAACATTCGAAAATATGTATTACTAGTTTTATTTATCTATTATATAAAAATAATTAATCCAATAATGAAGTCACGATTACAAAGCAAAATAATATTGAATGACAAATAATTAATCTAATTCACAGGAAAGCATATTTGAAGATATATATCTTCAAATATGCTTTCCTGATAGAACTTATGAGGTTAAATATGTTTGCGGTGATATTACGTTCATTTTATGTTCGTGGTGTCGTAAGCCTTCGTGCTTTCCTTGCTTTTACGATGGTTTCCACTCTCCCCATTTGTCAACATACTGATCTGATAGAAAAAGAATCAGAATAATTACCTAGCGCGAAATTTGCAAGTGTGAATTAGATTATTTTTTTTTATACCATAGTATTTTGCTTTCTCATTGTGACGTGATTAATACATTAATTATTTGTTATACAATATTATTTTGCTATGTAATTCTGAATTCATTATTAGATTAATAATTTTAATATAATAGACGAATTAAACTAGTAAACATATTTTCGAATTGACTTCTTTACCTGCACATGCAAAGTCTTATGAGGGATTATAAAATTAAAATAAAAATTAAATTAAAAAAAAAGCATGGGGATGCGAACCGTGAACTTTCAGAGTGCCGGTCTTTCGTCTTACCGTATTAGCTACGGCCGCTCTTGTCTCAAGTATCAACGCTCAAAGTACTCTACGCACGAGACGAAACTCCCAAATTTTCAAATCGCGATATCTCAGCAACTAAGGCTTATTGGAACAAAAATCAAAAGCGACGTTAATTCGGAGGTCTTCAACTTTCACGGCGCGAAAGGAAAACCCGATTTGCGACATCCAGGCTCTGCCTTCTCGTTATTAGAAATATGCATATCGCCGTCATAGGATGTGTCACAGAAATACGCATATCGCCGTCATATTGCGCTCATGGGATGTATGACTGAGAAATATGCATATCGCCGTCATATTGCGCTCACCGAATGTGTGACTGAAAACATGCATATTGCCGTCATGTTGCGCCCATCGAATGTATCACTGACAAACATACATATCGCCGTCATATTGCTTGTATGGCATGTCTACTACCAGTGCTAACCCAGTGAATTCATGAACACAGTCATTGGATCACTTCCATATGACGTAAAATTTGCAGATATTAATTGTGGACACTTGAACACAGCGATATGAGTTCAACGTGCTTCAAATGTACGATGGATTTGTAAATGACATATTGAGATCAAAATGCTTTGTACATTCACTATACTAAATGAGTTCACGGCTTTGCATCATGATATGTAGTCAATATGCTGTAAAATTTGCTTCATCAATTGTATGCACGGTGTGATGATCACGACTGTCTATCTGGGATGCCAGAGGGGACGCCGGAATAAGGCCAACATACAGAGTCGCCCGTCCCTCTCGACTTAGCAGCCTGGGGCTGTACCATCCCTACGGTCTTCTCGGGTTCCGTGGACCGTGAATCGAATCGGCGCCTCGTTCAGGGGAATCGGGACGGATGATCAGCGGCCGGGGTGACATCTGCCTG